>APFE031047630.1:94566-105623 GCA_000404065.3 Pinus taeda | reverse complement strand
TATGTATATTTTATTTAATATTAATTTATTTTCTTAGGTTCAAACAGTGAGACATGTAGGGGCATTGAACTTCTGATTAGTAGGATACATAACGGTTGCCAATATGTTTTTTTTGCTAATTATATTACCTGACAATATTAAAAATTAAA
The DNA here is from genome assembly GCA_000404065.3 of Pinus taeda. Lineage (NCBI taxonomy): Eukaryota > Viridiplantae > Streptophyta > Pinopsida > Pinales > Pinaceae > Pinus > Pinus taeda. The sequence goes on along the minus strand of APFE031047630.1, from coordinate 105,474 downwards.
ATTCTATATGCATATTTCATTCAATATTAATTTATTTTTTTAGGTGCACCTGGTAAGACATGTAGGGGCATTGAACTTCTGCATGTTTTTTGCTAATTATATTACCTGACAATATTACAAATTAAGATTTTATATGTATATTTCATTCAATATTAATTTTTTTTTAGGTGCGGCCGGTGAGACATGTAAGGGCATTGAATTTCTTATCACTGGGATACATAATGCTTGGCAACATGTTTTTTGGGCCAAATTCATGTTTGTTGGAGGAATCATCTCACCTCTATGGAATCCTTAATTTCCATCCTTAAGATCCTAGTTACCCGTTTGGAAAGTTTACCAACACCTAAGGGTTTTGAAGTAACAACAAACATCTTCATGGTACCGGGAACTGTCCCCCGAATTACTTTTAAGAGAAAGTGTTGGAAAAATCACCACACCCCTCAAATTTGATTCCCTAAACTACTTTCGAGAAAAGTATTAGAAGAATCACCACACCTCTATTAAATCCCTAATTTCCACCATGCACTCTAAACTACTTTCGAGTTAAATCCCTAATTTCTACCCTGCACTCGAAAAATATGAGAAGAATCACCACACCTCTATTAAATCCGTAATTTCCAACTGCACCTTATTCCCTCCCTTCCCTAATTTCTACCCTGCACTCTAAATTACTTTCGAGAAAAATAGGAAAAGAATCACCACACCTCTATTAAATCCGTAATTTCCAACTGCCCCTTATTCCCTCCGTTTGGGTACGGCAAAACAAATATCCAAATACAGTAACTTCTTGCACGCATGCGTATTTGTTTTTAACTACATATTTCTAGATAAACCATAATGATCAATATGATATGTGGTTCTCTTGTAAAACTTGAGTGGACGGAGCATAACGATTAATGCAGTGTTTAATTGGCCCAATTTCCACAAATTATCTGTACTGCAACAGAATGTGCCGTCGATGTGGAAAGAAGTAGCGGGGCACAAAAGTATTCGTGTTGTGGGTTGGCCATTCAGTCTGAACTGACGTTATTCCATGGCCTTTACGATAAAATGCTTTGGTTGGTCGGTTGGTTTGCACGAATTGTTTATGAAAAGATACGAGCGCGGCGCATTCTCGCAGAAGGGTTCGCCGAATAGCTCTCCAATCAGATAAAAAAAATAGGTATATTTGCTTGCCTCCTCCTTCGGATTTGGCATTCTCTACAAAAGACAGTTATTTAGATAGAGCGATTATAAGTAAGAATCGTAGGTTCAAATAACTCTGAATTCTCGCAATATTATGATGAGGTGTTGTTGGTGTACATGCACTTAGACTAGCTGTGTTGGTGTACATGCACCTAGATTAGCTCCAGTTAACTTATTGTTTGCATGTGGCACATGTACACATTAATAGTTAGCTTTAGTTAGCTTTAGTTATTGCATGCACAACTAAGCTTAACTTAGTTGTTTTTATGTATATATTCTAAACCAATATTGTAGAATAAACGGATTTTCATTCTTTTCTCAATTCTTGCTCGCTTCCTTCCTTCTCTTGCAAGTTTGTTTATTGTTTTGCAAATCTAGATCAGTGCATCTCAAAAATCTTACATGGTATCAGAGCACATGGATTTGTAATCAGTGCACAAGCAATTTTATTTGCAGGTTTAGAAGATTGAAGCAACAACAAAGAATGGAGTCTCAATTGGAATTTCCACAATCGGCAATTCTCACTCCATATAATTATTTCGAATGGAAGCCAAAGATTCAACTTCATCCCCCGGATGCGGGTGCTACACGGAGTTAAAAGGTTGGCGGTGGGCTGCCCACTGGGCAAGTGGCAGCCCAAACCGGCCACGAGGACCATGCATTTAAGTTGCCGGCAGGTGAAAGCTTCGGGATCATTCCACCATCGCGTGAAAGGGTTTAAGGCGTCTCCTCCTCGCATCAGACCAAATCCTCTGCAACCTTGGGTATTCATTGCGGAAGCTGGCTCGCACATGGCTCGCCGTTGGCATCGACATTATAAACCTGGTGTTCGAGGCAAGGTATTGATATGCATTTGGCTTCTTTGGTTTTACTGTGTGCCTGTAATGTGGCAGGTCTCCATTGCAGGAAGCTCAGAGGTTAACCCCCTGTCCACTGTTAATCCCTCTCCGCTCTCCGTGCTTCATTTCCTGCGCAGAGAGGTTGCAACATTGCCGGAGCTCGTCGATTCTGCTAGCTCCCCAAGCAACTCCTGGCCTGCGTGTTGGGTGCTGCCTCTTCTATTTCTCATCCCCTTCCAACTGCCTCTCGAGCCCCCGATTGACATTCTCCGTGTTAAGTGGCCCTCCTCAGCTCCCGGGTACTCCTGTTCTTTTGGGCCTCCGTCCGTTCATCTCCCCTCCCTCTCTTCATTGCGATGCCGCCGGAACGTTTACGCGCCAGTTGCAGACGCGCTGGGTCGAGAGGTGGGAGAAGCCGAACCTCTGTCCCTCGCTCCACAGACTCCCTATCCGATGACGCCAACAGCGCCCGTCGTCGCAGAGGAAGACGCCCTGGGTCTGCCCAGTCCAGGCCCTGTCAGCACAGTTTTCACCCCTCTTCCCGCTTTAGCTTCCCTGTTCTCCTGGATTCAGATACTTTTTATGTATCCATCAAGATTGAGAAGTGTGAACATGAAGCTCACGGTCCTTCTGCAGAAAACCAGCCTCCTTCTCCGCTAGCTCCGCCTCCGGACCAGCCTCCCTTGCTGCCAGCACTTCAACCTCCCGCTCCTGAACCAGAGACGCACAAGGCAGCAAAATCTTCAGCGGATGCAGGGGCAGGCCCAAGTGCACCAGCGGAGGATGATGCGCCCCACACCGACTCAAGCGAGCCAGACCCATACTCCTGCCGGGTGGTGGAAGAAATTCCATCAACCTCTGTGGACGACTGATCATCATCACTGGGTTTCTAGTCTTCAAGGTTGGCTCTGTCTTTTGGGGTTCAATTGCTTCTTCCTCTCTCTTTTGATATGTAAAGCTGATGCACCAGAAATGGATGCACAGCTTCTGGTTTCTTTCTATGCTTCTACCTACTATGTCAATGGTGGTTTCTAAGTCTCGGGTTTATTATATAGTGTCGGTCAACGCCTACGCGGCTAAACTATATCTCTGTACTCCGGATTATAGATGGATTTCTGCTCTATGTTCTTCTCTGTTAGGTTTTGTCACATGCAAGCAAGTCATGGCACATATTGATGTAAATCCCATCACTGCAAAAGGATGCAGTCCGAGGTTCGCCTCTCTGTAATTTTGTTTTCTGTACCATAATAGAAATTAGACTACTTTACAAAAAAAAAAAAAAAAAGATTCAACTTCATCTCAGAAGTAGAGGCTTATTTCGAATAACCATGGAAACGGAAGTTGAACCAACATCGACAATAGAGAAATCAAGATATTTCAATCGCATGGACGAGGCCTTCGGCATCCTATGTTTATCTATTTCTCCAGAATTGCTATTTCATGTTGAATCATGTTCAACTCCAAATGAAATATGGAAAATTTTGGAAGGATTGTTTGGAAAACAGGATGAAATATGGCAATATTTTCTCTTTTCTCTTGGTCACAGTAAAGTTGATTCTTTGCTACTTACGCATGCAAATGAGGAAAGAAGTGTAAAGTTTGACGAAGATATTTCGCATGCACCAGTAGATGAACTTGTTACCAAGTTTCCATCACCAGTCATTGATGAGTATGCAGATGAAACTTCAGACCAGCGTTCTGATGACTTTGAGTCTTTTCCTGTGACCTCTGTTAGACCACCAGTTGTTGAACATCGAGATCATACTTCTGCACGTAGTTCGAAAGATTCTCGACCACCTTCAACACAAAAATGGCGCAGCATGAGTGATATCCTTGATGATCCTGCCTCTATCCCTCTGTTTGAGGAAGATCCGCAAGCACTCTTAGCTATGGAGCCATCCATGCCCATGCATGCTTATATGATGCATGGATCTGATCAGCCCGCGGCAGCTCCTTCTGGCCCTGATCAGCCACAGACAGCGGGTGCTCCTTCCCGCGGCAGTCAACCATCGGATGATGACAGTATCAATTTAAGTGCGCTCCAAGTGTGTATAAAGTGCGATATTTTGAAACTGGAGAACCAGATTCCTCTGTTTGTCCTCCAACATGTTTTTGACATGGGGAAAGATGTGTTAGCTGAGGCACACGAGCGAGACTTCTCTTACGTGTTGAAGAAGACGTACACGGTGTTGTCTCCTTCCTATGCAGCCGAGATAGACAAGTTTGATGCAGTCGCAGAGAAGCCATATTTGCTGGATTGCATGCAGGCAATCATTTCGCCCTTCCTAGAGATGACGACTAAGGACAACCGGCCAGATCAGCCTCTATTTCAAAGGGTGAAACGCTTCCTCCCAGACTGTGTTGTAATTGGATGTGGTATTTTCATCTCTCATCCAATCACTAGTGGCCATCGCGATTTTCTCGACTCATACAACGCGGAGCAGCTGCACACTGTCGGGATTAACTTCAAATCCTTCTCTTACTCGAAGGAACGCATCCGATTCGACAAATATTCCGAGACCCTGTACCTTCCGCGGATCACTGTATCATCCAATATCTACACAGAAGTGTTCTTGAGGAACATGATTGCCTTAGAGTTCAACGATCCGGAACGTCGCAAACCCGTGACACAATACGTTGGGCTCATGGACTGCCTCAACGACACACCCACTGACGTCACGCTACTCAGGGAATCTGATATTATTCATCGCCCCAGCCTCATGTTGACGGACGAGGATGTGGCCAAGATGTGGAATGGTATGTGTCAGCCCTTCTTTACAGGTCACCTGGAGCTTCCTGAGGAGCTCAAACTAACACTCCAGGAAGTGCTCGTCCAGAAGTATTTCAAGAGCAGAAGTTTCGATTCGGGGTGAAAAACACGACTGCTTAGCACTTGTCTTTTCTCTACTTTTGCATTATATTTTTGAGGGGGGGTTTTCTTCCCACTAGGTTTTCCCTCTTTCCTCCTTTTTTTTTATGCATTGTATATGGGTACCTAAAATGGCCATGTTGCCGGGACTCATTCATTTTGTATCACACTCACCTAAGTTATGCTTAAGGGGGGTGTTGGTGTACATGCACTTAGACTAGCTGTGTTGGTGTACATGCACCTAGATTAGCTCCAGTTAACTTATTGCTTGCATGTGGCACATGTACACATTAACACTTAGCTTTAGTTAGCTTTAGTGATTGCATGTACAAGCTTTAGTTAGCTTTAGTTATTGCATGCTCAACTAAACGTAACTTAGTTGTTTTTATGTATATATTCTAAACCAATATTGTAGAATAAACGGATTTTCATTCTTTTCTCAATTCTTGCTCGCTTTCTTCCTTCTCTTGCAAGCTTGTTTATTGTTTTGCAAATCTAGATCAGTGCATCTCAAAAATCTTACAGACGCGCTGTTATACCATGGAGATTTCTAGGTTACCGTTTATTTATATCAACATTTAGTGGAGATTTGAGACCTTTGCCCAATTATATGATGCCGCAAATGAGAGCAATGCAGATTGTTTGAGCTGGAGGCCGAATGTAAAATTGAATAATTTGAGGAATTGGTGGACAGTTCCCCAACATTGCTTGACATACGTTCAGGAGTACATGCTGTCTGGGCAGTACGAAAGAGATCTGGCAATGGCGACCGACTACATTGTTTCTTACACACAGCAAATCAGCCCAGTTGGCGATGGTATGGATGCGTGGGTGATGGATGTGGATGACACTGCCTTATCGAATCTCGAATATTACATGGGCCGAAATTTTGGGTAAATCCTCTATTTACCAAATTTACATCTTCTAAATTGTATCTTTAATTTGTTTTATTTATTTAATTTACATGGCTGCGCTAATACTATATATAATCTGGATTTATATTTGTAGTGAAATTGATGGTTGGTACAATGAGATGTGATCACTTCATTGGGTTTCAAATCAAGGGATATTTTTGGCACACGGTGGTGTTTCAAATAAGAGATGGCTGTTTTAATAATATATATAATCGAGGTTTTTTTTTGGGCACACGGTGGTGTTTCAAATAAGAGATGGCTGTCTTAATAATATATAAGATCGAGGTTTATTTTTTAGTAAAATTTATGGTTAGTACAATAGGATGTGATCACTTCTACAGGTTTCAAATGAGGTACATTTTTGGTATACTGTGATAAACTCGAGTATAATCCAGGTTTATTTTTTAGTAAAATTTATTGTTGATACAATGGGATGTGATTACTTCTACAGGTATTAAATCAGGAGACATTGTGATAAATTCGAATAAGTTCTCCTACTTTGATGGTGGAGTATTGCCTCCTGCTAAGTCAAGAAATTGTCAGTGGCAGCGACTCTAGATTTGTTCTTGGGTCTCCCCAAATTACTCCAACTATTGACCAATTCACCATCACCATTTGGAGAGATTTTTAAATATTTTTCAAGAACTAAATGAGTGTTTAGTAAGAGATATCTAGATAATTCTTTACTGCTAGCTTCCTAAATGCCCAGTTGTGTCCACAATTTCTCAGAAATAGTTTTTGTTTGGAAGAAAAAAATACTGAAAATTTACAAAAATATATGTTGATCTAATTGTGACATTCATCTCCTTGGAACTCAATTACCTAGACTAGTAGCCACTTTGGGATCACTCTAAGGGTTTGAAAGTTTGTTAAACCCAGCAAATTTTGGTGTAACAGAAAACCCAACCATCTATCCTAAATTTTTTTAACTAAAAAATATTGTATTCTTAAAATGTTTACTGAAAATTTTCTATGTTATTTTGTAAGAAGACAACTAATTCATCTGAGTTGGACTGATTTTACAGTGGAATGCCCTTCGATCCGGTTTCCTTTAACAATTGGGCCATAAAGGGTAAATCTGTTGCTCTGCCTGCTATTCTGGGATTGTATAAGCATCTCAAAACTTCTGGATACCAGATTTTCTTTCTCACAGGAAGGGATGAATCTCAACGTAACATTACAGAAGAAAATCTCGTCCTGCAGGGGTATACTGGACTTATTTTAAGGTACTTTTATTTTTCGTCTTGTGTGATCAATCCTAGATTGTGTATGTTATGAAAGGAATTTAATGGTATGGGTTTTTTTGTTGATGAAATATAAATGTAGAGAGCGCAAAGCAAAAGGAAAAAGCTCAGTAGTGTTCAAGTCAGAAAAGAGGGAGGAATTGATGAAGAATGGGTATCGTATATGGGGCAATGTTGGAGATCAGTGGAGCGATATTGTTGGAACCGCTGTGGGTGCTTGTTCATTCAAGCTTCCTAATCCTATGTACTTCGTTCCTTGATAGCTCCAAGTTAGCTATAGGCCTTGGTAGCTCCAAGTTAGTTATAGGCTCTGCCTGTAAGAAGTAAAGAATAAGAATAATTTCAATTGAGTTTATTTGGGGAAGTTACAAAAATTATTCTTACCTTGAAATTTTAGGAGGAATGATTCAAGAAATTATTCTTATCTTGAAATTTTAAGAGCAATGATTCATATATCTCAATATAATTGTTTGAAAAGCCTTTTTATGGAAAATAAATAATTTTAACAAATCCTTGAAAAATTAAAATATGTATATTCCACGTTAGAATATAAAAATATTTTCTGCCAAAAAAAACAGGAGCAAAGCAAACTATAATAAAGCAGTTTAAACGCTGTCTGGAATAGGAAAGTACGATATATCTCTGTACATGAATATATGCTGCTCTGCTGCAAGGGTATTCATATTCTTGAGCTTAGTTGTATTCTTATTCTTGACCTTAACAATGAAATAAAAATACACAATAATATTCTTAACTATGGATGCCCAATGACTATCTTTTATTAAAAGTAAAATTAGATTTACATAAATCTTAACCAGAACGTTATTGCAGAGATAATCCCCGATAACCATAAAAAGCACAAAGTTGTGCTAAAGAGAGAATACAAAAGCTCAATCATCAGGCTAAATCCTATGTAGAAAAAAACACAAATCCCATCAGAGATCTGTAAACAGAGACCAAAAGGAGCGATCATTTGATCATCATAATCTGTATCAAAAGTGCCTGACGAATTGAATAGGAGGGATCATACATAGGGGAGGGCTCGATGAAAAGAATTATAAACCTCCATGATGAACCTGCATCCTCCAACACTCCAACCAGAGTAAGAAAACCTCGGTGTCGCTAACAAAAACCATCAACCATCATTTTGTAATGAGCAACACCAGGCGGAACATAGTTGTTGCTTTTGGACAGGAGGTCAGCCGCCAAGTTTTGTTCTCGGTAGATGTGGGAGAAGGATATTCACTTGAAGGACACTTACAGATCACGTATGAGTTGCATCCAGCGGAGAAGGAGGAGTTTTAGAGGAAGATTTTCCCTATTCCCAGTTGATGATCGATTGGGAGTCTCTGACAATGTAAATTTCCTCAATGGCCAGTCAAGAAGCACAAAGCACCCCTCAAAGCCACCATCTCTGCCCTCTTATTTGTGCCAGTGAAATTGGATCATGAGAAGTGATAGGACAGGCTCATGTGTGTAACGATAAAAACCTCACACAGATACTCCCCATTTAGGGAAGTTTCATCAAAAAAATCCCACTGGAGAAGATATATCGATCTCATGGAGGATACAAGATTTTTTGGTTGGCTTGGGTTTCCATGGACCAATTTCTAAAAAGAAAGCCTACATTCTCTAGCTAGTGATTGAGCGGAGAGGGTCATTCTACAGTCCGGTTTGAGGGGATGTGTAAGTCTAATTAAGCCGAGAGGCTCATTCTACAACCCAGTGCGAGGGGATGTGTATATCTGATTGAGCCGAGAGGCTCATTCTACAACTAGGGGATATGTAATTCTGTTAGTCCATCCATTCCCCTTTAAAATAAAAATAAAAGTTAAAAATTATGCTCTAAATAGAAAAATAATGTGAGCTATAATAATAATAAAAATAAATATGTTGTAAAGTAATTAGAAGTAAAACATGTGTGTGTAAGATGTTTAATTCTTATAATCACGTTATTGATAAAATATCTTAGGAATTAATATTGACATATACTTAAAAACATGTTAATAATAAAAAACAATTTTAATTTGCCTCATAAAATGTCTAGATTTACATGTTATGTAAATATTTTAATGTCAATAGATCATATGTTAGATGAATCTAAGTTGGTTCCGTTTGATGGCAACAATGTCACATTTTTAAATTATCATTATTATGTATATGTTTGAGATAAATTTTGAAATTCACATTATGTATTCTTTTCTTGGCATGACCATCATTCTCTTCTTTAATTTAGTTTGTGTTTCTTAACTTGAATGGTTTGTAAGGTGTTTAGATGCTTTGAGTGGTTTATGAGTTTATGTGGTTGGATTTGGATGGTATTGTCTATGAATGTTGCAGTTGTTGTGTTATATCTTTATATTTGTATGTATTTTCTATTAGTAATTAGTTTGTGATGAAGAAGGGAGACAATTTTGTCAATAGTTTGCAGAAGGATTGATACTGCACATCTATTTCATTTAATTTTAGGTATCACAACTTCTGACAACTAATTAATTCTAAATAGTGTCTCCTCCAGGTATTGCTAGTTATATCTTGAAGTTTTTTTCTTCCCTAATGTTTGAAATAATGTATTTCCTTCAAGAATATGTTGATGACTTCTTTATCTATAGTCTATTTTGCAATGCCAAGAAATAATGTATTTTTCAATATTTTGTTAATAAGCCGCCAGATTTATAAAATCTTTACATTATTTGTTTCTCCAAATAATTATTACATCTCCTTCAATAATATTTAGATTTTTTTAATGTTTATAAATGTATATTTTCCTCTTATAAATATTTTGAATACATTGTTGTATGCAATTATCTATTACTAATTTTGAATATATGTAATTGTCTATTAGTAATTAGTTGATGATGAAGAAGGGAGACGATCTTGTCAAGGATTAGTTTGGACTTTGCAAGAGGATTGGTTATCCATATCTATTTCATTTTAAGTCTAGGTATCACAACTTTTGACAACTAATTAATTATTAATAGTCTCTCTAGGTATTACCAAATATATCATGAAAAAAAAAAAATTTAATAATCTACAACCTCAATATTAACAACATCTAATGCAATAAATCAAATAGGATTAAAAAACAACATCTACACTAAAATCAATCCATCTAGTGCAAGCAATCAAATAGGATGAAAACAACATCTACATTGAAATCAATGTATCTAGTGCAAGAAATCAAATGAGATTAAAAATCAACATCTACATTGAAATCAATGCATCTATTGAAAGCAATCAAATGAGATTAGAAATCAACATCTATACTGAAATCAATGCATCTAGTGCAAGTAATCAAATAGGATTATAAATCAATGCATCTAGTGAAAGCAATCAAATATGATTAGAAATCACCATCTACACTCAAATTAATGCATCTAGAGTGAGAAATAAAATAGGATTAGAAATCATTATCTACACTAAAAACAATGCATCTAGTGAAAGCAATAAAATATAGTTAGAAATCAATATGGACACTGAAATCAATGCATCTAGTGTAACCAATCAAATAGGATTAGAATTCATCATCTGCACTGAAATCAATGCATCTAGTGCAAGAAATATTATTCCCTCTTTCCCCCCTCCATCTATATCTATATCTTCCTCTATCTCTCCTTCTTTGTCTCTCTATTTCACCCTCTACAAAACACATTCTCTCCCTCTCAATATATATCTCTCTATCTCTCTATCTCTCTTTTCTTCCCTCTCTCTGCGTCTCATATATATCTCTATCTCCCTCTGCCTCTCATTTTTCTCTCTACATCACCTCCAAAACTTACACACTCTTTCTCCATATCCATCTATCTCTCCCTCCCTCTTCCTCTCCCTCCCTCTCTCTTCCCCTTCTCTCCCTCTCT
>APFE031047630.1:36846-94113 GCA_000404065.3 Pinus taeda | reverse complement strand
CTCTCCTCCTCTCCCTCAAGTTCTCACTTGGTTCCTTCCCCTCTGTACCTTTCTCCCCTACATCCCTCACTCTCCCACATCTCTCTCTCTCTTCCCTCCAACTTTGTCGCTATATACCTCCCTTTCTCCTTATCTTTATCCCCCTCTCTCCCCTCCATATTTATGTCTCCCCCTCTCTCTCTTATCCTTCTCTCCCTCTCTAACTCCTCTCTTTCTCTCTCTCTCTTCATTCCTCCTCTCCTCTCTTCTTCATTTTATCTCCATCTCTCCCTTATCACTCCCTCGATGTATCCATGTCTTTATTATTCCCTACATATATACCTAGAGTTAATAAATATCATGATATATTAATATATATTATAATATAACAAATCTAATAATATATTAAATTTAATATTTATATTAATTTCCAAAAGTTATTAAATCACTAATTATTAATATTAATTTTGAATCTTTTATATTAATAATATTTAATGATATTTTTCAGGGGCATGATAACAAATTTATAATAAAACTACATCAAATTAATATTTTCAAATATTACAAGTTTTGATGTGGAAATATCATATTTTTAAAGATTTTTAATATATTCCATAGGATATATATGATTTTTCCTTTTTAGAAAAATATTTTACAAATATTTAAATTAAAATAAATATTAAAAGATTTTGGAGCAAGATTTTCTATTCTTTGTGTTGAATTAACCTTTTTCCTTTGATTTAAGAAATGGTATTAGTTTTAGTAAAGATTTTAAAATTTTAACCAATTTAGAATTTTAATATGGTAAAAATATTTGTTAAATGAAATTTATGATCACGTATATGATAAAGAAACTATTAAACATGTGCTATATATAACAAACCTGTTTAATATTCAAGCTAATGTTTTGGCCAACATTAGCTAAAATTATTTTTATTCTTTTTTGAGGATGTGACATACTTACAAATCGGGGTCATACAAGAGCTTTAGAATGCACCTCTCGGTGCAATAACAAGTCTTCCACCCAAGGATAAGAATTTATGCTCTGATAAGCCTAGTGTTTCCTTGAATTTTTCGATTAGACAATCCCAATCATGACTCATGTAGTTATTTGGCTTCAAATTGAACTCCATTCTCCAAAGAATGGATTTTTCACACAAAAAATATTTGTTATTGGCAGTGTTGAATCTACATCCTTCCTATTAGATATTAGTTTTGATCTTTCCTTATTCATAAATAGACCTAAATATTTCCCAAATTTGGACAAGATTTGATGAAATGTCTGCCATTCTTGAATGTTAGCTTGTCCAAAACATAGTAGGTCATCCACAAACATTAGATGGGTAGATATGATATTTATCGTCACCCTGCATCCAATAATTAAACTAATTTACATTGCTTCTTGAATTCCCTTGTTGAGCTCCTCAATTACCATGATGAACAATAGAGGCAAGACCACACATCCTTTACATAAGCCTCTAAATATCTTGAAAAACTCAGTCATCTTACCATTAATCAAAATATCCAGATTTGCCAAGGAGACATAGGCCATTATCCATGTAGAGTATATTATCCCAAAGCCAACATTGTGAAGAATCAATCATAGCATATCTTTGTCAATCATATATTACGCTTTAATCAAGTCAATTTTCATGAGTCATGCCTCTAATCTTCAAGATTTTTTTGAGCAAATGCATTCTTGCATGGTCACCACAACATCATATATCTGTCTATTTGCTAACAGTCCAAAATGCTCAAGAGTGATATGAGATGATATAATATTTTTGATACTATTTCCTAACAATTTGGAAATAATTTTGAAATGGAATTACATAGCTAAATAGGTGTGAAGTCTACAAATGAGGAAGGATTATATATTTTGGAATCAAAGAGATGAAGTTCGTGTTTAGAGCACCTGAAATGTACCCCAACTGACATGATTATTCTCCATTTCCAAGAGGTTTGATTCCATAATGTCAAAAAAGTTGATGAATAATTCTATTGGCCAACCAACCAACCCGAGGCTTTTGTCCCTCGCCATTGATTTCATAACCTCTTGTAATTCATTCAATGTGATCGAGGAGTCCATTAATACAATGGCATCTGCAATCACCATGCAAGGGAATCGATGTGCAATCTCCAATTGTTCTGAAGAATTATCAACTTGTGGAGCCAAATATTGTTTTTTGAAATAGCAGGAACCCTCGTTCTAGATGTCCTTCTGCAAGGAGAGAATATTGTTCTCATCATTTATGATATTCCATATGGTGTTCAATTGTTTCTTTTTTGTATCCACACTATGAAAAAAAATGAGTATTCCTATCGACATCAATAACCCAAGCCACCTTACTTTTCATTCTCCAATGTTCTTCTTGAAGTTTCAAAATTCTATCTTCTATGGCTAAGAGTTCTATGATCACGCTTATGCTCAACAAAAAAAAAACAGGGCATGTGGGATCAATCAGATTAGAGATTGTTCTTTCAATGTATACCAATTCTCTAGACAACTCTAGCTTCCTCTTAGTAATCCATTGTCGAACCACATCTTTCAGCCTTTTCAATTTCTGCCTAATTTTCTCCATACGATTCTTCAAGCAATACTCTAATGGTTAATTCCAAGAGTTCCTTACCAAATATATAAATTATTTTTCTCTTAGCCACATGTGATTAAATTTGAAAGGCAGGTTATCCATCTCAAGCTTCCTAATCCACTCAAGAAAAATGGCATCATGATCTGATACGTTTGTAAAGAAAGACTCTAATTTCATATTTTGTAACCTTTTATATATTACTATGTGGACTGGAAATTGATCTAGTATTTTAGCGCTACCTCGGTGTCGATGCGTCCATTCCTCAAAGTTGGATGAATAGAGATGGGAACTATATCCATGAGGATATTATGAGCACATAAATCTTTGAAGAAGCCTGCTATCAGATATGGAATGATTTTCTCACCCTAGACCTCTTCATTTTCTAGTGTTAAATTCATATCATCCACAAAAATTAGGGAATGCATATCCAATAGTCCACACAAGTCTATATTTTCCTAGAAATGTTTACAATTGGAGTAGGGGGCATATGTATTAACTATGCGTATTTTGGAACTTGAACCATAATTATATCTAGTCAGAAAGATACCTAACCTAGATTTGTATGCTTTGAAGAGGAAGAATTTTGGATCCCACATAGTTTCCAATCCAACTGATAGCCTCAACTCACTTGTTGCATAGGCCATCCATGAAGGGTATATTTTCCAGAGGAATTTCCTAGATTTTTCTTTCTTTGACGTCATTTCTTGAAGTAGTACCACCAATGGTTTTTTTGTAAAAATGATATTGTGAATAGACCTCCTTTTTTAGACTTATCCAAAGCCTCTTATGTTGACAGCTATTGTTGTCACCCTCTGCAAAACTTGTCTTCGGTTGTTGAAAAGGTGCAATTGGGCATAAAATTTGGTAGACGTCTTCAGGGTCACAGAAGCAATCAAAGATTGATCAGACCTCCTCCAAAGGGTAAATCTCATAATTAGCTTTCCAACAACATATAGAACTCCTCAAATGGACCCTGGAATCAGAAGTTATAACAAATAAAAGTTTCCATTGAAAACCGTAAGCTAAGGAGAAAAGGACTTAAGGGAAAATCTCGCAAATCGGCAATTGGAGGTCCCAATGGTCTGCAAAATTAACGTTATAACAAGATTCTGAGAAAAAGGGCTAACAATGTAAAATAACTGAGGGAACCCAAAAGTGGATTTACAAAAGAAATCAGCAAAAAAACCAGGGGCAAGCAGGCCCTTTCTCTATCCTCCAATTGGGTGGCCCATATATGGGGGCTAGCCCATGCTCAAAGGAAGGGTGAGAAACCAAGGGCTAAATGTTACAGGAAATCCCGCAATTAGCGATTGTAATTTTTTGAAGGTTACACCAATGGCACAGCTTGGAAATCGTCGATGCGTCGATTGTGATACTCCGGGTGGACCTAATTGGTGATCAGCGCTCGCATTGTTGTAAGGTTTGTCCAATGTAAAGGTCAAGGATTTCATCAATACGCCGAATTTTGTTTAACTAAGGTATGAGTCTCCCAGACACGTGTCCAAAGGCCCTAGCGCCCAAGGACCAAGCGCCCAGTCATAACCCCTAGTCATATGAAGAAAAATGGGGAAGGGGCCCAAAGAAAAAGGGGCTAAAGTGGATCAAAATGTGCCGTTATGTAATAACTTTTAATATAAAATCCCAATGTAAGAACTACCCAATAATGGAATACATGGCTTTAAAGACATGGTGGGTCAGCAGTTGAGACATTTAAGAAGGATATGAAGCATTCAAAAATTGGCATGGATTGACCCTTTAAAGCCCCTTGTGACAAGAAATCAGGGGAAACATAGACAGATTAAATGAATGTGTGGAAGCTCGGGAGGACTTAATGATTCAACATGTAGCTCCATGCAGAGGGAAGATGAAGTATTTCCCAAATGGCCTTTGTTTTTGTACCATGGCACTAATCTCATAGTCGAACCACTCCTAGTATTAGAGAACGAGCGATTCAAGAAGTAAAGGAAAAAGTGACAGGAACCAACCGAGTAGCACAGGAGGAAGATCATGACCAAAAATTCACCTGATCAAAGGCAAACCCAGGGATGGGCATGGATATCATTTTCTAGAATTTTCATATAATTGTTGACATGTTTTGTATTATGTACGTTGTTGCAATTTAATTAAGCAATTAAATCTTTTGTAGTCAGTTTTGGGCCACAGAGCCATCCCATGCTGAGACACCTAGTCGATTTGATAGTTGAGGCTCAAAAGGTTTGGAATTTTTGAAAAGAAACTCTTGAGTAGATCCTTTTCTTGTTTCACAAAGTCATTATATGAATATTTATGTATGCACTCTATCAAGGAATTTAATGGAAGCATTGTGGCGATTCCAACTCCTTGATTTGTAGTATGTTAATCCCTCTTGTTATTTCAATATGTGTTTGACATTATCCTCAAATTGCATGTAAGTAGCAACTAGATATATTTCCATTATATGCAGATTCATTTCAGTCAAGTCTTTGATAAATAATGCATGTATTGATATGGTGATAAGGTATTTAAAAGGCGCTCCATGCATCTCAGCATCTCATAAACCTTTCATTGCTCTTGTTTTCCTCTAAATCCAGAGATACAAAATTCCTAAAATCTAAGCTCTGTTTTGATAGATTTTCTCTCTATTGTCTTCTATGATTCCATCTCCAATAACGATTGATTTTCTATGAGTTTCAATCTGCTTCGGCCACCATTGTTTGAGTATTACTCCATATGGAATTATGCACACATGTTACTTCTTACATTGTGCTTTCATGAGCAGTTCTAAACCAACCCTTTTCAAACTATTCATGATAGAAAACTATTAGTGATGCAAGCTCTCAACATAAATCTGCTAGCACGACGTAATATGTCCTAGGCATTGGTCTATAATCATCCCAAAGGCTATCTCTAGGAGTTTTTTCTTATCCCTTGAAGAATTGCTGCTACGGGTGCTAGAATTAGCCACAACATCTTTTTGGTGTCGTTGTTGAGGAACAAATTATAATATTTTTCCCTGGGTACGACAAATCTTTACATTCCCTCTGTTAGGTGAGAAAGGGAAGTGTGGGTTTAAGATTTCTCACCTTGGCAACTCCATTTTTTCAATTTTATGGTAAACATCCTGGAAAATCCACTTCCTATATCTTTGTTTCATCATCCTAGCTTTCAAGTAACCTCATACTCACTCTGATGCTAAACAAAAGAAAACTTCCACTACATTTGAACTTGAGATCTCTCACTTAGAGGGGTTTTCAAAATAGGGTCCTGGTTCTTGGCCAAAAAATTTTCCCCGCTAGATTTTTATTCTATTGTTGGTTATCCCAATCAAGTCTCTTCATATCTAGAATGGGAGACCTATTTGCCTAGATTCAGTGGAAACACGGATAGAAGACCAGACCAGCACCTCAAAGATATTCATGGAACAACAGGGTATTGTTTTTAAAGATGTGAAAATGAAGTTGTCCATGCATTCTTTAGAGGGGGATTCTTAAGTTTGGCACAAAAAAATACCTTGTGGCAGCGTATCTTACTTAAAGAGCTTTCACTCAGAATTCAATCATTATTGCAGAAAATATTCTGTACCAGATGCTTTGTTTGAATATTGTTGTGCACATTATGATATTGAAAATATTTATGAGGTTAATGATCCTATTGAAGATGTTTACGAGACTCTGTTCCAAGAAGACATCTACTCACATTGAGAAGCATCACCCAGTGATCAAGAAAGCAGACAAAGAGATAACGTCGAGCAGCAAACAAACCCTCAGAGATTTAGCTGAAGTTGATGATTCTCCTTCTTCTGATGTGTATGACTTTGATGGAGACTCAAGGGATGCAGAACCACAACAGTTGCAGTTTTGGGAAGCTTCAAAAAAAGAGGAGGTCCACTAGGAGGTTGACAAAAAGGATCAAATTTACGACCCACATCCTTCAAATGGAGAATCAGTTCAAGAAGTTGATATTAAAGTTGACAGAGGTTCTCCAATATATGACTCATATGATTCAAAGGAGGATGAGATGGTTTCATATTGTCAAAGGGAACCACTTACAAACAAGTGGGGAGAAGACTACCAATAGCAACTCCTTCAAGACGAGCCCAAAGCTGAAGAGACAAGCAATGAATGTCATTGCATGTTGAAAAAATATTCCTCCCTGGAATTTGTTCAAGAAAGGGAGACAGTTATAATTTGTACTCATCATTTCTGTGATCCAGTAACTGACTACATGGAATCTTTCTTTGACGTGCAAATGTATACATCAATTCCAAGGTATGTGTCAAACCTTTGGTCTGAAGCTCTTATGGGGTGCATGCATATGTTAGCCACTAATTATCAATAACACACCCCAATTAGAAGGTTTGGAGAGGAGATTAAAAGAGATAAGCATCAACTACCAAGTTGGGGGCACATATCAAAAATTCTGTCCAAAGCTTTTTTGTGGTACATTCATGTTTTAATTATTGAATTCCTAGAGAACAAAGGCATTAGGTCCAGCACCCAAATGATGACTTGGTTCCATTCGAGGGATGAACTCACTTACGTGAATTTATTCCTAGTACAAAAGTAGGATTTGTATATAAATAATATCATTAGCTAAGCATTTATTTTCCAGTTGTTAGAATTTACTTCTCTGCGTTTTAGTTTAATGAGGAAAGGCCCCCTTGCAAATAAAGTTCCATGGAGATTTTTTGGTTGTATAGGTGCATTATAATTTTTTACTCCATGCCCAATGGTGAAGGCTACTAGTCTATAGGTTCTCAACTCCTTTCCAGCAAGGCAATGTCCACAAGTGGAGCCAATGTTGTCACCCTCTCCAAAACTTGTCTTTAGCTATTAAAACGTTGTAATTGGGTAGAAATGTTTGCAGCCATCTATAGGGCCACAGAAGCAGTAAAATATTGATTAGACCTTCTCCAATGGGTAAATCTCAGAATTAACTTTCCAATGACATATAGAACTCTTGAAATGGACCCTAAAATCAGAATTTATAAGAAATTAGAGTTTCCCTTGAAAAGCGAAAGCCAAGGAGAAAAGGTCTTAAGGGAAAATCCCGCAAATCAGCAGTTGGAGGTCCCGACAGTCTGCAAAATGACCAATATAAAGAATATGCCAGGAAAAATGGCCAACAATGTAAAATCATCGAGGAAACCCAAAAGCGGATTTATAAAGGAAATCAACGAAAAAACCAGGGGCGGGCCAGCCCTTTCTCTCTCCTTTGATTGGGGATCTATGATATGGGGGCTAGCCCATGGTCAAAGGAAGGGCGAGAAACCAAGAACTAAGTTTTGTAGGAAATCCTACAATTAGAAATCACAAGTTTCTTAAGGTCATACCAATTGCACAGCTTGCAAACTACCAATGTGCGATTACAATACTCTGGGTGGGCCCAATCGACGATCGATGCTCACAATGTTACAAGGGTTGTCCAATGTAAAGGTCAAGGATTTTGCCAATATGCAAGATTTTGTTTAACAAAGGAATGAGTCTCCCAAACATGCGTTCAAAGGCCCTAGTGCCAGAGGACTAAGCAACTAGCCATAGCCCTCGGTCATATGAAGAAAAAGGGGGAAGGGGCTCAAAGCAAAAGGGGCTAAAGTGGACCGGAATGTGTCATTTTGTAAGAACTTTTAATATAAAATTTCGATATAATAACTACCCGATAATGGATAATGGGTTGGAAACTAAGACATTTAAGAAGGATATGGAGAATTCAAAAATCGACATGGGTTGATCCTGTAAAGCCCCTTGTGACAAGAAATCAGGGTCAACACAGACAATGTAAATGAATGTATGGAAGCTCAGGAGGACTTAATGATTCAACATGGAGCTCCATGCAGAGGGAAGATGAATTATTGCCCAGATGACCTTTGTTTCTATACCATGGCATTAAACTCATAGTCAAACCACTCCCAATGGTGGAGAACGAATGATTCAAGGAGTAAATGCAGAAGCAATGGGAACCAGTCAAGTAGCACAGGAGGAAAATCATTACCAAGCATTCACCTGATCAAAGGAAATCCCAGGGATGGGCATGGAGATATTTTGCTAGAATTTTCATCTAATTAATAACCTATTTTGTATTATGTACCTTGATGCAATTTAATGAAGTAATTAAATCTTTTGTAGTCATTTTTGGGCCAGAGATCCATCCTAGGCCGACACATCTAGTTGATCTAACAGATGAGGCTCAATTGAGATATTTGTTGTAACTGTCGTTCAAAGCTCCCATCCCTAGATAAGTAGAGGGAAGCAACAATAACCGAAAGGTTCAAAATTTTTGGAAAGAAACTCCTGAGTGGATCCTTCCTTGTTTCACAAAGGCATTGTATGAACATTGATGTATGCACTCTATCAAAGAATTTAATGGATGAATTGTGGTGATTCCAACTCCTTGATTTGCAATATGTTTTTCTCTCTTAGTATTTCCATACGTGTTTGACATTTTCCTCAGATTGCATGTAAGTAGAAGCTATATATATTTCCATTATATGCAGATTCATTTCAGTGAAGGCTTTAATAAATAATGCATGTATTGATATGGTGATAAGGTCTTTAAAAGGCGCTCCATGCATCTCAACATCTCATAAACCTTTCATTGCTCTCATTTCCCTCTAAATCCAGATATACAAAATTTCTAAAGTCCAAGCTTTGTTTTGATGGATTTTCTCTCTATTGTCTTCTACTATTCCATCTACATTAGTAATTTATTTGTTGCAAGTTTCAATCTGCTTTGGCCACCATTTTCTGAGTATTGCTCCCTATGGAATTTTTCACACATGTTATTACATAAGATGTCCTAGGCACTGGTCTATAATCAACCCAGAGGTTGTCTCTAGGAGGCTTTTCTTATCCCTTGAAGCACTATTGCTAAAAGTGCTCTAATTAGCCATAACATATATAATCTTCATTATGTGGGCATGTAAGCGGGTTTTTCTCCTCTAAGGACCCACATATCAAAACTATCATTTGAGCCATTAATGCCACTAGAAGAGTAGGGGTCAAATGGTGGATAGAGATCCTCCTCTAAAGATTCAGAGAAGCATTATTTAAAGTCATTTTCCACCACTCCACATGAAAAAAATTATTGTATTGAATGCCCTTCTTCTTACGTGTAGACAGATTCTTCCGCATATCAGGGTTGTTGTGTGTATCTTTCTCTTAGAAGAAGGATTTTTTAATTGTCAATGGTTCGAGAGTTAGTGACCTAGCACTATCTTGAGACTCCATTTTTTTGTCCACCGAAGGTAGGGAGAAAGATGTCCCTAAATGGTGACCATGTCGAGAAGGTGACATTTAGATGGGCTTTGACACTCTATGGTTGACGGGATCCTTTTCTTGGGGATTAAGTCATGCTAAGGAGGGAAGAGTGCTCACACCCAAACTATACATACCCCACTCTTCGAATGATATTTGTGGATCCAACATTTATGTTTGGGATTTCTCCTTGACATGGCCCAAGAAAGTGTTTGAGGAAGGACAGAGTGCCTTCAAGGAAGGATCTAATGGGGCAAACAACTCTTGATAAAATGATGATACTACACCTCCCATAGTTGTTTTCTGCAAGACAAATCAAGATCAACAAAATATATGTCCCTCCCCATTTTGAGGCCTTGGCCACTAAAACGCATCAGGAAATCTGACATCAACTGAGCACTATTATGGAATCCCAAACACTCGAAGGGATTCCCCGGTAGTCCACTTGTTTTCGAATGGAGAAAGGGCTCCAAAATATCTCCAAGGTTTCAATCAGACCTTGAAAGTAATATACTTCAACCAAAAACCAATCAACCCTTTTATCCAAGAATCCAAACATTCCCTCATCTACATAATAAATCATGCATGTCTTGTCAGTTATTTCAGTTATCTCTTTCTTTGACCAAATTTCCAAAGGAATTTTGGGAAGCTTCACCAAAAAATCTTCCTTTTTGGAACTTCCTTGATTAGGTTGAAGCCCGCAGACCATATATGAAGACAAAAGAAGCCTCACCCCTTCACCCATGGGATAGAAGAAATTCTTTCAGCATCCTCTACTTCCTGAAAATGAAATCTGAACCAGTCGTTGATCATAACACTCACCTTGGGCTTATAATGGAGGATGGGTGACCAACACTTATTAACCCATTATTTTATATGTGCCCCATTCATTTTTATATACTCCCACTTCCCCACTAGTACTCACTCTTTTAGCCTCACAACATCCTCCCACTATACATCCACTCTGAGGATGAGACTTTCAAAATATTATTTTGCCCTAATCGATTTTTTCCCTCATTGTCTAGGATTCTTGTTCTTTATTTCTTTATCTGTCTAGCCAGCTCTATTGATGATATTCTCAATGTTAGGTTGGAGCTTATCAACAATAGGAGTAAATGATTAGATATTGTTAGAGCGTCCCACCCAACTTGCAAACTCGTTTTTGGCTACAATGCTTACATTGATCAACTCATCCACATCGGAAATGTGTTCAATTAAAGTTGACTTTCCTGCCATGTCAATTGCTGACCTAGCACTACCTTACTCCAAAACGACCTAATTCATGAACTTATTTAACCAAGTCATATGATACCTTACAAAACTTATTAACTAATGTGAGAAAACTAGGTGGTCGACCAATCCCAATACCCTTCTTCAATTAACAAGAAAAAAATAGAGGAGATCAAATTGCCAAAGCCATGAATTTCATGGAGATAACCACCACGGAATGGATATACTTTCCTCATGGACTCTTGACACTACAACTGAACTTCCACCCCACAGTAATGTTAACAAAACCTCGATGGAAAATAATATTTCCACTTGTTAAGAAGGGGATGAACTTAACATTCTAATGAAAGGTAGGATATGTTGTAATTGTATCCCCCACTTCAACAAATGCTACCATTACTACCACTACAACATATTCTGATCTTGTCCAAAATCCAAACATAGTATCATAATAAATAATACCAACATTTTAATATGCCAATTATTCCAAAATGTGTGTTTGGAACATACCTCTCATCACCAACATCAACCACTTCAACATATGCTACAAGATGGACCACAAGATTCATCCTTCAAGTAGTGAGTCACTCAGAAACCATAGGTTGTGAACAATGGCATTGCACACAACAATAACACACTTTGTACTAGCATAAACTACATCTAATACAACAACAACAACATTTCCAGCCAATTCTCCCACCTCCTATTGAATTTTCTGACCTTTGTTGGATGTCTTCTTTGTTGGATTCTGCTTATGTGATTTTATGAAGCTATTGTAATGTATATTTATAATACGTGTCCATGAATGCATACCCATCTCTAGCCTCGACTTAACTGTACAACACCATGCATTGCTTTATGCTTTAACCACTGTAACATGGGATTGCACCATCCCCATATGACCTCTATCTACCAGTTTCCTCAACTCGAGACTCTACCAACTAGATCCAACTATGGATACCCAATTTACCAATGGAAATTATAAACTTATAAATTTTGTTTGCTACAACAATATGGGTCAATACCATGGCTTATTAATACCACATGCCTAATATGGCACACGTTGATATGACATTTTCTTTAATTAATTTGAGATGAATTAATCAAAACGGTATATTTACCCTTAATCTATGACTACTACTAAGAATATTTGGGCATATTTCTTGGAGGTTAAATCTCTACCATCCACCTAATAATTGCTAATAATTAAATTAAAATTTTGAAAACCTTATTTTGAAATAAACATATCTATCAATATAATTAACATAACCATATATACATTATTAAATGTAATTTGATATGCTTTAATAACTATTACATTTTTAACTATACATTTATATATAAAAATAAATAATATTTGAAATTTTATTATAATACAAAAAAACATAATCACAAATATATTAATATTTAAAAATTGTATCATAATATAAAATCAAGTGTTATATTAACCCCTTTCATTTTATAATTTTAAACTAAAATTTTAAATTAAAAAATAAAAATAAAAAATTATAATAATTCATAATAATTTTTTTTTTTTAAAACATTTTTTATTAAATTACCTCAAAAATTAATTAGAATCACATTCGTCGCAGTGGTATTCAAAAAAATAGCTTCATGGTTTATATATCTTAGAAAGATTACAACTTTGTAAATCAATGTACGATATTATTCCAAATAGATTACGATAATCTTTGTGATTCTTAAACTATTAAGGAAATTGAAACATAAAAATAAAAAATAAAATATTTTTTAATTTAAATCTATTTAATGTTTAAATATTTTACGAATTTGTAAGATCTATAAAATAATAGAATAATTAGTATTTTTTATGGTTTTAAAATATTTTTGATATAATTATTCATTAGTTTTATTTGTTTTGTTGGGTTAAAAAATAACATAATTAGAAAATTTAACAAATTATAAGAATTATCTAAAGGGTGTAGAACAATTATAATAAAGTGTAGTGTTAAAACAAATTTTATGTAAAAGTTATTGGTTCAAAATCCTTTCGATCTAAACAAAAAAAATCGTTGAAATTATTGAAATCCTTCTGCCTAACTCAATGTTTGTTTCGTACTTGTTCATCATCCAAAGGATAACGTAAGGACACATGCACCCTATCTTCCATTTCTTTGTTTTGTAAAATAAGCATAAGCATTCTTATGGGTTTACATTTTTCCATCTCTGTGTATCAGGAGGTAGGTTAAGTTATGAAAATTGTTACTTTGTAGGTAACAAATTGAAAGGTCACCTCATGGGAATATGCTATCGATTTGTTCAATTTCTTTCACTTCAATGTGATTCCATGCATCTAAATATTTTTATTCATTTTTATTTATGTGTTGATTTAACTAAAATGTATATAAATTAGTATATATTAATTTTAATTTATGGAGTTATGAAGTATTGAGACGGATCAAATTTTTTTCACTCTAAAAAAAGGTTTGGTATCTCAAGAAATTTGATCCTTCTTGACGCTTGGTAAGTTTAAAATTAAGATGGATTCTATATTAGTTTTATTATTAATAATAATTATTAATTATTAAATTTTATGTTTATTTTATTTTTTAGTTTTATGTAATTTGGCCAATGTCAAATATGTTTATTAATAATTATAATTATTAATTTTTTATTTTATTTTATTTTGTAATTGTATTTTATTTTTTATTTTATTTTGACCAACTCAAAAATGTTTTTGAAATGAGTTATGGTTTTTGGGATGTGGTATTGATAAGCCATGGTATTGTAACAAAGTATATTTACAAGTTAATAATATTATGGTAAAATGGGGATGAATATCCATAGTTAATAATCTTGTTATATTATAAGTTTATTGTAAGTAGTAAGTTTTATGTGCTTATTAATTAAATATAAATATGGTTATGGAATCATTATTTTACACCATAATATCATCCTATACCTTTTTGTTTTTACATTTAATTTAAAAAATGCTAGAAAAAAAATATATTAGTCGCAATCGTTGGCCTGACGGCCACCTTGTCATATTTAAGTCATTCCCCAGTTGGTTGGTTTGGATTCAAACCCTGCGATCTAGCCCACGGGGCTTTAGATTGATGGTGAATGGGTGCACTATTAAGACACTCCTTGTGATAGGTCACTGGTTCAAATCGCTCATGGGCCTTACCTACCAAAAAAAAATTTAAAATAAAATATTTTTAAAATGTTGACATGTAATATTTCTTACATTACACCTAAACCTTACCCATATCTTCCATATTGGGTTGTAGAGCGCCTCTCAACATAATTATTGGATGATTTATGGTTCTAAGTGTGCTTCTAGTGATGCCTTTATGAATAAAACTTGTTAACATTTCATAATTCCAAGATTGTTTTTTTGCTTGGTCGTATCACAATTGTACATACTTTATAAAGTACATATTTTACTTTGTAAAGTGGATCACTTCCCATGTACTATTGGTAAATAGATAGGGTGTTTCCCTATATCCTTTTATAAATAACACCTTTCACTCCCTTCTCTTAACCTCCACTCAATACAAGAAAAAGAACTAGCTCCTATCGTCATTGGTCCCTTAAGGTCATCTACAATTTTAGATGATGTTAGGGTCCAACCCTAACCCCTTTATTTATGTAATAAGCCCTAAGGGGCTAGTTAAAATCATAGTTAGTTAGTTGAGTCAATTAATCCCATAAGATGTTATCCACATTGATAATAATTGTAAGTGGTTGACTCTCATTGTAGAAAAGGGACCACAATTAGTTATAAATGGGCCATAGTTAATAAATAAAGTGGTTAACCCATATTATGCAAGGGACCACTATTAGTTAGGTTTTTGGATGTTATAAATCTATAAATAGTCTTAGATAGAAAGATAAGAATCATCAAGTTTTATTGTAATTGAGCTCTACTCTATTTGAGGTTGCCCCCTCTAAGAGGCAAGTGAACATTTCATTCTACTTCTGAATAATAAAATACATTTATAGGTTGTCTCAATTCATGTGATATTTCTATGTTTCTGGAAATATTGTTTCGTATTTATGGCATTCTATTATTCTCACAGGTTAAGTGCATAACAAGTGTTATCATAGCACTTTCCAAGGTCAGTTGTACCTCCAATTTTGGGTAGTATTGTTTTTAGGCTAGAGACGTGTTTTGGCATTTTTAAACCACGATATATGTCATTGAGTGCATAAACCTGCAAATTTGGGGAGGCATGCATGTAGGAAATACAAGAGGTGGTCACGCTTGTTGGACTCCCTTATAACCCTTATGAGTACCCCTTCGAGTAGTAGCACATTAGAGAGAACACTGCACAGACTGCACTTCCATGTACCCTGGGATATATTAGAAGCCCCCCTAGAGTAACCTGAAACCTAACCTTAGATAAGTCATCGACTACCTTGTTGATATAATACACTGAGAATATCACTCGAGGAGCTCACATGTACAATAGGGTAGTCAGATAGTACAGTTAAGGGTATAGTTGATCCTACTTAGTTAGTGCTCTAAAAGATTGGGTTGAGTACTACTATTAGATCCCTGCATATATTGCGATCTGTAACACGTCACACTCCTTGTGACCATATTTCCCTCAGCTATTTGAATATCTCCCCCACCTTTTCATCCATATCAGATCTAGTAGTTCGGGTTCGATCACCGTTGTACAAATTAAATATAGTAGCTGGAGTTATGTCGTTGTCGTACAGATCAGATTCAGAAATTGGGGTTTTCACAACGTATATCAAAATATTTGAGCAGTGAGGGTTTGGCCATCATAGTCTAGATCAAATTTTCGAAGTGCCAAGACCTTGGAATTTCTGCTACTACTACAACCTAGCTCTGATTTTCATAGGATATTTGGCAGTATCCAACATTTTGGATTTTGGCCATTGTAGTATTGATCATATAGGAGTGAAACTCAATTGGGGCCATCATGGGACACTTGCAAGAGATCTAACCCATAAGATTCAGGACGACGAGCTAATTGCAGTGGTACCATTCACCTGTAAGCCCCTAATTTTCATGCGGTTCCAAATTTTTATCGATGCGACTTCAAGTGACCCACATCACTAGACTCCTGAGCTTGCCATTTTTCCAACCATACTACTCTTAAGTAAGCTCAAAATTTTACCAAGGCTAGTATATGCACAGTATTAGTTCTCAAATTATGGTTGTGAAGAAGGCTGCAGATAAATTTGATGCTTTCCAGAAAAAATTCAATGACTTCTAGGCATCCATTACCAACCAAACCACACAAGCATTGGAAACCTTGAGGACATCTAGCGAACCCATGAGGGAAGAACACAACCTTGATGAACACATAGAAGGAGAATCCAACCATCACATTAATTTCCATGGATTTCACCAATATTTGAGCCACCAGGCACTTCTTGTAGTGGCTACAACCACCCTCCAAATTTTTTCCTTAGCTTCGTTTTGTAGCCTCCCTATCAACCATCCTCAGCAGAATGTCTTGTACTATCAAGTACATGAGCTTCAGTGGTTTTCTAGTAGCTTTCCAGCTTGTGCATGATAGCTTGCTTCACTTCCCCCATAGGTTGCTACTCCAGACTTGGTCCAACTACTCGATGAGAAGCTCCCTCAAGAAATTGCACAATTCTGGTGGGGAACTAACCTTCCCTTAAGAAATTGCACAAATCTAACTGGTAGCCTGTTGGGCTCAGAAACTGCGAAATCCTGTCTGACAGTCTTCCTAGTGAAAACTGCACAATCTGGCCCAGGAGGACACTTCAGCTTAGAAATTGCACAATTCTGGGTAGCAGTCAGTTGCTCCTCCCAGAAATTGTGCAATCCCTCTAGACAGCCAGCCCAACTTCCTCCCAAAAACTGCGCAAAATCTCCCCTCAGTCAAGAAAGTTGTTGCATGTGCCCTTAGATTAACCAGTCCCACCTGGGACTAAGAAAACTTGACTTGCATGCATGGGTTGCTTTTTCTTGAAAGTAACATGAAAAAAGTATCCCTAGATTTTAGGGAGCTATTTTTAGTAGCTGGAAGTTACATGCAAAGATTGTTTTAGAAACTTTCCTCCAAGTGTTGCTTTTTCCTAGATTTCTGACATGTGCGTTGTGAGCCTCAAACTTATTTATTTGATGCTTCAAAGCTCATTCTTCACATCAATCTTGGAGCTCTGACATCCCACAACACATCTAGGAGTCTTCAACACATCCATCTAAGCTATTTTCGAGTAAGTCTGCTTAACTTGTCTTTTGCAGCATTTCTATCCTTTTTTGTGTTTTGGCTTGTGTGAGTGTTGTCTGCTTGATTTCTATGAATTCTTGCTGTCATTTGCATGCATATTAGCTTGTACAAGCACCATTTCAGTTTTTGTTGGAATCTCACTGTTGTCGCATGCATGACATTGTTTTGCACGAACAATCACCGATTCGACGACTCGTCTCACACACATGTATGTTGTTTCATTTTCGGAATCGTGCATTCACTATTTGCATGCATGATCAATCACTCCTGATTACACCCAATATCGCCATGCATTCACATCTTCATTTTCTTTCAGTTGCCCGTCAGTGGGTCTAGGCAACCATGGTCCAGACTCTGCCTCGCCAAGACAGAATTACGCAATTCTAAGAGGGAAGGCTCTGCCTTCCTCCCAGAAAATGTGCAATTCTAGCTAGTGACTTCCCTCCAGTCTTGCCTTGCACAATTCTAAGAGGTAGTGACTGCTGGCCCAGAAAATTGCATAATGCAGTCCCTGGGCCTACAGCACTTGCCAGCAGAAATTGTGCATTGCACAATCCCAACACCTAGCAGACCAGTGTGGATTGTGCATTGCACAATTCCAACAGCCAACCAACCTCCCGACAGTTCAGACTACCTTTTGCGCAGTTCCAACAGTCATTCTCTCGGCCTCCTAGTGAAAATTATACAATCCTTGCCATTCAATCCCCAAGTGTGTAGCATGTCATCCGTCATGTCTTCTTTGGTTTTAATTAACAAATATCTTGTCATGCATGTCGCCATGTCTTCAAATATAGCAGGTGTTTTTCCGTCTCTCAACAATTAGGATCAATGGCCTCCAAGTGAGTAGGATCAAAGGACACCGACGGAAGTGCAACTGGTGCAGCAATTGAGTGAGTGTCTACGAGTTTTCCGATCTACGAGGACTCCAAGCTGATTGTAGACAAAGAAATCAAGATGAACTGGAAAGAGGTTAATGTTGCATTCTCAAGCACATTTGGGGAAGATCTCGAAGACCGCCAAGTCTATGTGAACATTCATAAGTTCGGCTTGTACCGGATTGCATGCAAGTATCTCGTATTCCCATGCACGGACATGATACATTAGATCATCTCGCACACTGATCCTGAGACAATGACATTGAGTAGTGTCAGTGGGACAAAGATTTCTACCTTCAGGGCACAGGATTATCAACATATGTACCATTTGTTGAAACCAGTCATCACCATGGAGACACCCTTCAGCATACCTAGTAACAATGCCAACTCCAGGGATATATTGAAGAACTGGGTAAAGGAGCCAGCCAAATTCAGGATGACACCCAACCAGATTTACAAGACGAAGATACTACGGAAGGCGTATCAATACTTGGTTAGGTTTGCATGTCACTTGTATGGCCAAGAGAGCACCGAGACCTTCCCGCAAAGTTGGGTGATCACGTTGGACCAATTGGCCAGTGAAGGAAAAGAATGCAATTGGTCCGACATATTGGCTCACAGGCTGAAGGAATAGGTCACGGGAGCTTAGCAGCCACCCAAATGTCAGAAAGCATAAATCTACATGTCTGCCTACATCTTGGATGTAATCTCTTCCTGTTAGGAAATCCTAGGCATGAAGTGGGCATGGACATCGGCAGAAAACTCTATCAATACTTATTGTAAACTGTTTTCCGAATACAGCTTCAGAGGAGTTATCACTCAGTTGTTAGATCATTTTTTCACCTCGGTGTACAAAATGATATTTGAGCAGGATCCACCTTGCATGTCGAAGGGAGCAATGGAGGCACTGATCGACATAGCAGATTGGTATGCCTCACCGTCTGACACGTTCATACAGATGTATAGCGTGAAGAAGCCTCAGCATGTTTTTCTGAAGTTTTCCATGGACAAGCTCATCATGCAAGAAGTATCATACCACATCTCGGTAGGACTGTCATCTAGGCTTCACCAAAAGAAGAAAGAACCTTGGCACACTTGGTACCAGATACGAAACCTCAAGCATGCAGATGTCGAAATAGGGGAGATTAAGAAATATCCTTTCGATGTCTGAAGCTTCAATCCGTATGACCCACATTGCATTGTGAAAGACCATTGTGCGAGAGTACAGTTCCAGTGGATCCATGGGGCATGTCATTGGGCGGAGGAAGACCCATGGAGATATTGTTACAGCGTCTCTAGGCCCAATGAACTAGTCGACATCATTGTTGAATGGTTAGCAAAATAGTGTGAAGCAACATCCAGGAGAGCACCAGCAGCAGCAGCAACAGAGGTAAACATATTGGCGCGTGACAAAGGCAAGAGGAAGATTGTCGACAGTGTGGAGACAGAAAAAAGTTGCAATTTTAGAGCAGACCCACTTGTGCAGAAAGTAGCTTTGTAAATAGAGGCGAAGAGGCAACATCGCAACAGGAGGAACGCCCAAAGGCAGAGATAAAAACAGACGATGGAGGAAACAGTGAAGGAGTTGCACAAGTTGAAGGAGAAACTCCAAAAGGAAGAGGAGCTGCGCATATAGGAGAAGGAAGCACAGAAAGAATAGGTACAACAGGGGGCACAACATGTACAGACATATGAAACTGCGCCTGTACAGGTAGTAGACTCATTCGAACAACTGGCACAAATCAGACAGGGTGAGTAGTCACAGGAGTAGGACTTCACTCAAGAGATTTAACAAGAGCTTGAGAAAATGGATACGGATATGGAGTAGCAAGAGTTAGAGCAAGACATTGACCTCATGCCTTACCACCAAGAGGTCAACCTACCAACTTCACAAGAACCAGAAGCAGAGCAAGTCCCAAGCAACAAGGAGATATTGAGATCCTTGGAGACAATACGGAAGGAGAGATGCACAACATATCATTCGATGAGTCGCAACATAGGGTTGTGCAATCTCGCAGAGTGTCTACTCTAGATGATAACACATCTCTTGCGCAGTTTGAGGAATGAGTGATCATGTCTTATGTGTGCAAATATCTAGCAGCATTGGCCGATGCTACTAGAGCATATGCCGAAGCCACTAGCTCGAGTGTTTTCTTCCTGATAGAAGAGAACGAGTGAATGGCTAAGGAGTTACAAACGGCAAAGCAGAGAGGAGAATTGGTTACAGCATCCACTCGAGCAGAGTTCAAGAAGGAAAAACTAGATGAAGTATTGTCCCTTGAGAAAGTCAGGTGGGCATTGTATTCCAAGTTTGGTACCATGCATAAAGAAATTGTCCATCTCAACGATTGGCAACACTGATGTGCTAGGAGAGCACATATTTTTTCAAATGTGCATGTTGTTGTTGACTACATGAAAACATGGACAATGAGATACAAGGGAGCCCCATTACACTTGCCTAAGATGATGAAACCCAAAGCAGTCGAGCTGAAGCCACACATCTGGAGTCAGATCCGGAACTATGAAGATCTCTCGCAACTCATCACTAGTTTGTAGGCTTCCCATGCATGGGGTATTCATGAGTATGAATGTTGTTGTGCACGCACATGCGATCCCATCTATTGGGACACTCACCAAGGCAAATACAAAAGCACAAGTCCAGCTGGAGCTTCACTCATACTTTACCAAGTTGATGCGCATAGCCATGAGCGCAAACTTGGTGATCATGCAGACAACATGCATCAGCATGTTGTTGGTCCAGTGGCTTTCAAGACAATCATGCACATGTTATCAGATGAGTTGGACAAAGGATCCCGAGTAGTGTACTCAGATGGAATGGAGGCAAGAGTTTGTTTCCAAAAAATATGTCACCATAAAGTACACGGACACCATCATAGACTACCAAGCTTGGTATTAATTCGCTATTGTTGACCACCGTGAGGATGTCGAAGAGCTGGCCTTCCCACAGTTGTCTAAGTCATCGTGATGTCTTGCATGGATTTATCAAGCCTATTTTGTCTCACATGGGTACATGTGCAGATTGTATGTAACGTCTTGTCAAGTGAAAGTTCAAGTGTTGATAGTTGGATGTAACTGTCATAGAGTATATGAAGAGTCATGAGGGTAGATGAACAGTCACAAAGGGGAATGTCAAGGGCCACCCCACCCTTTTCTATATATAGTCCCTCATAACTCATTGGAAGGGCTTTTGGTTAGCTAAGATTCCGATAGGAGTATCGTAGAGAAAGCATGGAGAATATTGTAATGAGCCTTGGCTTCTCCACTATGCAGAGCTAGTATATCTCTTTGGAGGAGCAAGCGGCAGTGATTGTAATGTTCTGCTATCGTAACTAGTGGTTGGTCATGGTTGTATTGTATGACTGGAACTTTCACTTCTTAATATAACAGAACCAACACATTTCATGCATATGTTGTATTGTATTTCAGCTATCTTGTTTACTCTAAATGATATATGTATATGTTTTCTTATGCATGCATGTATGGCTTTCCTATATATCTATGTATGTATCTTACTGAAATGTGTTGTTGATTTAACCATCACTTTGGATTACTAGCTTAGTTTACTTCCAGTTTGTGATGCATCTTTTTTCGTGTGTTCCCTTATTAACTCCTTGCTTTCACAGGTTTCCAAGGGGTGCACTCACCTCACCCTCTGTGTGTTAGAACCGTTCATGCACCTTCCTTGACTTGTTTCATATGTCACACCCTTGCTACCAGCATGGACATCTTACTTGCCTTTGCGCGAAACCGCGTCAAGGCAATACCGTACGACCCACTGCTGGGACTCCTACACCAAACGGTCTAAGGTATAGTTGGGACTTCTTGCCAAGGAGATCCCCTGACATGTTGGTGGCTCCAGCACCATCAACAGCACCCAAGCTAGAAATGTAGAAATTTGATGCCTCTAACTCGACAGTATGGGTGGCACAAATGGAACAATATGTCCACCTTAATAATATGTAGGATGATGAAACTAAACTACATGTGGGAGCTCTTTACTTGGACTAAGAGCAATGGAAGTGGTGGTAGTGGCATCAGAAATGTTATCAAGGGAGGCCAACTTGGAACATGTTCTAAAAAGCCATTTGTGACTGCTTTGATCGAGAATTTTTCTTTTTGGGTCTTCTCACTAAGCTCAAGAGAACGAGTATAATACGAGACAACATTGCAGACTTTGAACAATTGGACATGTGGACTAAAGGACTAGGAGATGCCTTTTACTTGGAATGTTTCATTAGTGGCCTAAAGGAAGTCTTTCAAGCTCATGTTTGAATGTGTCACCCAGCTACTTGGTTGGAAGCATGTAGCAAGGCCTTAGAGGTAGAATTCGCTTTAAATGCCCAATCCAATTGCCCAAATTTCGTCGCACAGGCACATCCCAACCCAGCGATGAGCCCCACATAAACACTTAAGGTTCAAAATGTGTCTCTGACAAAAATGGTCGAAAGAAGGAAACAAGGACTCTGCTACTACTATGATGAAAAATACTCCTCAGAACATAAATGCAAGGAACCAAAATTCGGTCAAATCAACACTACTAAAAACAACTTCGTCGATGAAGCTCCATCCACTGAAGTGCTTGAGGAGGAAGAGGGTGAACCCTTAACAGCTCTAGATGTTAATACTATAGCTATTTGAGATGAGCATGTTATCTCACTCCATGCCTTGGCCGACATTTCTTCTCCCTAGACATTCAAAATATGAGGTTTTCTTAAACATCGGTCAATAGTGGTGTTAATTGATAGTGGCAGCACACACAACTTTTTCCATAATAGAGTAGCAAAAGTCATTCATTGTTTTATCAGGGAGGTATCTAATTTCCAATTCCATATCATTGATGGGGGGGCATGAAATGTGAAGGACACTATGAAAATATTAAGCTTCAAAGTGGGGATTATTACCTCAAAACCCACATGTTTTCCATTGAAATGTGAGGTTGTGAAATTGTCCTGGGTGTTGAATGGCTACGCACGCTAGGCCCTATCACAATGGACTTCCAGGAGTTATATATGAGCTTTAAGTATAAAATCCACACTCATACACTGTGGGGACTCCAAGCAGGTTCTCCTACTATCATTAGCTCGTATCGAATGGAGAAGCTTTTAAAAAAGGGTCATCATGACATAGTAACATAATTTAATGCCATCCATGCCATTGAATCTACTCCTCATCACATTCGTCATGATATGCAACAGGTATTATATTGCCATCTACGTGTCTTTGACAAAACTATAGAGTGACCACCCTCTAAGGGTGAACATGATCATAGCATCCCTTTGCTCCTGGGTACCCAGCTACCTAATTTCCACCCTTATTGATATCCTTTTGCATAAAAGAATGGAATTGAAAAAATCATCAAGGAACTCCTCGAAGCCAGTGTTATTCATCCCAGCACCATCCCTTATTCATCTCTAGTGGTCATGGTTCTAAAGAAATACGGTGAATGGTGCATGTGTCCAGAATTTAGGGCCCTTAACAAGTTCACTATCAAGGACAAATTTTCTATCCCAGTAGTTGATGATCTACTTAATGAACTACATGGTGCCAATTTTTT
This sequence comes from Pinus taeda, assembly GCA_000404065.3. Taxonomy (NCBI): domain Eukaryota; kingdom Viridiplantae; phylum Streptophyta; class Pinopsida; order Pinales; family Pinaceae; genus Pinus; species Pinus taeda. Next base: position 70,431 of record APFE031047630.1, on the reverse strand, counting down.
TACGAAGATGGACCTCCACTCAGGCTATCACCAATTTTGGATGAAGGAAGTTGACATTCCCAAGACACCCTTCCGAACTCATGAAGGCCATTATGAATTCCTAGTCATGCCATTTGGTCTTTATAATGCCCCATCCACTTTTCAGAGCCTCATAAACCACCTTTTGAAACTATTTCTCAAAAAATGTGTCCTAGTCTTTTTTTATAATATTCTCATCTATAGCATAACATGGGACACTCACCTTCAAAATGTTGACTAGGTATTGCAACTTCTCCAAGACCATAAACTATTTTTCAAATTATCCAATTTTTCCTTTGGCATGGAAGAAGTAGAGTATTTGGGGCACATTGTGGGTCGTGAGGGACTAAGGGTTCATCCAAAAAATATACAGGCAATGCAAGATTAGCCCCAACCAAAAATCATGAAGAGTTTGAGGGGATTCTTGGGTCTCTTGGGCTACTATCACAAATTTATCCGGCCCCTCACTAATATTCTCAAGAAAAATTCATTTCTCTAGACTAATGCAGCTTAGCAAGGCTTCTTGGATCTCAAACACGCCATGTGCTCCACTACAGTATTGGCCCTACTAGACTTTACAAAACCTTTTGTGATTGCCTGTGATGCTTTAGGAATGAGAATTGGTGCAATATGAATGTAGGAAGCTACACCATTGGCTTTCACTAGTCAATAACCCATTGGCAAGTCACTAGGTCAATATACATATGAGAAAGAAATAATGGCCATCTCATTACATGTAGTAAACACTTAACGACCATATTTATTGGGGCATTTTTTCCAAATCTGCACTGACCATCATAGCCTAAAAAATTTCCTCAAGCAATATTTATCGTCGCCACAACAAAATAAATTGCTCACAAAAATTTGGGATATGATTATGAGATAATTTACAATAAGGGGCGTGACAATGTAATAGTCGATGCCTTATCACACCAATTTGAGGATGAGGGCACCCTTTTATCCCTCTCTACCCATACCAAATTGGATTGAAGAAGATCATCATGAATGGTTCTCCCACCCTTCTCTGTCATGAAGAGTTTGAGGGGATTCTTGGGTCTCGCGGGCTACAATCACAAATTTATCCACAATTATGGATGCATTGTCTGGCCCCTCACTAATATTCTCAAGAAAAATTCATTTCTCTAGACTAATGCAGCTTAGCAAGCCTTCTTGGCTCTCAAGCATGCCATGTGCTCCACTACAATATTGGCCCTACTAGACTTTACAAAACCTTTTGTGATTGACTGTGATGCTTTAGGAATGAGAATTGGTGCAATGTGAATGCAGGAAGCTACACCATTGGCTTTCACTAGTAAACAACCCATTGGCAAGTCACTGGGTCAATCTACATATGAGAAAGAAATGATGGCCATATAATTACATGCAGTAAACACTTAACTAACATATTTATTGGGGTGTTTTTTCCGAATCTGAACTAACCATCATAGCCTAAAAAATTTCTTCAATCAATGTTTATCATTGCCACAACAAAATAAATTGCTCACAAAAATTTGGGATATGATTATGAGATAATTTACAATAAGGGGCGTGACAATGTAATGGTCGATGCCTTATCAAGCCAATTTGAGGATGAGGGTGCCCTTTTATCCCTCTATACCCATACCAAATTGGATTGAAGAAGATCATCATGAATGGTTCTCCCACCCTTTTATCCTAGCTCATTAATATATTACAAGAATATCCTAATTCCTGAGAGGACTACTCTTGGAAGGATGAGGTTCTTTGTTATAAGTATTAGGTAGTGTTATCCCAACCTCAACCCTCAAACTCGCATATTAGAAGAGTTTCACTCCTCTCCGGTTGCAAGACATTCAATCTTTCAAAATCTTATGCACAAGCATGTCACTCGTTTTTTTGGACCAGCATGAAGAACGACATTCTTACTTTTGTAGCTAAATGCAACATATGCCTTTGCAACAAAGGGGAAACAATATAGCTACCAAGAACCTTATAACCCTTGCCACTCCCTCCTTCCATCTGGACAGATGTTTCCATGGATTTCATTATGGTCCTCCTAAAGTCAGGAAACAAATATGATAATTTTTGTCGCTCTACCACACCCATTTACCCCAACATTGGTGGCTCAAGTTTTCATGGACATAATCTTCAAACTTCATGCCATGTCGAGTTCTATTATGTTTAATCGAGACCCCACTTTCACTAGCAAATTTTGGAAAGAAATTTTCAAGCTACAGAGCATGCAACTCCAACTGATTATAGATTATCCCCAAACTGATGGTCAAATAGAAGTAGTCAACAAATGTTTGAAGACATGTTTGCGATGCTTCACTTCAGACAAGAAGCATCAATGGGTATAGTGGTTTCCTTTATCTCAATCGTGGTATAGTACTAATTATCATGAAGCCACCAAGATGATACCATATGAGGCAGTGTATGGCGAACTCCCACCTTCACTAGCGTCTTATATCCTAGGATCTTCCAAAGTACAGGTAACTGATCAGCTCTTAAAAATTTTGTTGTCATGATCGTTCATCTCAAAGATAATCTACATCAAGCTCAGAATAAAATGAAGCAATAGGCCAGCCAACATCATTTAGGTAGGCCATTTCAAGTAGGAGTCCAGGTGTTCCTACGACTCCAACCTTATAAGAAGACATATCTCAAAGAAAAGGGCTACCATAAACTAGCACCAAAATTCTATGGGCCTTATTAGGTGTCGCACGTCAGGAGTGTGTTACTAGCTGTGGGGGAACAAGTGCCTGAGAAATTTGGAGATTGGATAAAAATATTGAAATTAATGGCCAGAAGTACATGCCATGAAGGATTGTAACCGAAATTTCTGGTTTTGAAACCCTAGCCTTCTAAAGAAGAATTTCTAGAGACTATGAGAGTTGCTAGGTGGAGATGTAAAGGAGAAAATGAAGGAGACAAAGTTTTGCCACAGGAAATTAAGAATATGTGCTTCAACTCTATAGAAAGAATAATGGATGAAGTAAAAGAATATGAATGAGATTCTCGAATGTAGAGCTCTTCAAGAATAATTTTTAATGATTACAATGAAATTTTGATGAGTATGTAGAAAATCTGTATCTAGGTTAACCCGATAATGCAATATAAATCAAAGCAAAATACTATAACCTACTTCTACTATCAATTTGCAGAAGCTTAAATATCGAGCTAAACAATATAACTAGAAGTAGAAGAATCAACGCACAATACACATAAAAATACTTTGGGGAAAGTCTTAGCTAAAAACCCCACTATCCGTATTATCATACAAGGTGGAAATACACAAGAATTATACAAAGCCTTAGCTCTCATAGCTAGCTAGCTCTCAGTAAAATCCTCACAGATGCTCACAGGAAATCTTGGTTGCCCTCAAGCCTTCCTCTCTACCCTCTAAGCTCTTATTTTCTTGTGTTGTTCCTCTAGGATGATCTTCACCTCACCAAGTGGAAAACCTCTTTACCAAGTGGATGATCTCCTAATCTCACACACTGTCATAATTGTGCAATCCTCAAGGAATGGTGCCTTGACTGCATGCATGAGTTTTATTTATGATAAAACACATGCAACTGATAGTACACTATCCTTGAATTTAATCTCAACTGGGTCTTTCTCATAATATGCATGCATGAGTTTCTAATGAGGGAATCTTTAGTTAACTGGAGTACATTAATTGAGTGTATTCATACATCAACTGACTATTAAATCACTATTAGTTCCTCCAATTGTTTGGAACTAATTTAAGTGGACTTAACTGAGTTAACTAATTATAACTCAAATATAACTCAATCTTATCTCCTTAATTTAAGGGATAACTCTTGCATGACTTCAGAAAGACTTCTAACTTGAATTTATCCAACTAATTAATTCAAAATGAATTAATTAATTATTTACAAGTAGTTGTTAAGACTAAATTTTATTTTAATTCACAATTTAATTCAAGGACAAATTAAATTGGAATATTTTTGTTGCCACATTTCAACACTCCCTCTCAACAAGAAAGGGATTATCTGCCACCCCGATCATGTCTCTATGGAACTCGAATTTACACTTTGACAATGCCTTTGTCAAAATGTCAGATTCTTGCTCCTTTATCGAAATATACTGCAGTAACATGATCCTCCCATCATCAACAGCTTGCTTTACCTTGTAAAGCCAACGAGAACTCACAACTGATTTGTTCTCTGGTCTTGGAACCACGTCCCAAACACTGTTACGAACTATGGAGTCATACTCCTCTACCATAGCATCAACCCAAATCAGTTGTTGCACTGCGTCCTCAAAAGAAAATGGCTCAGTCTTAACACATTCCCCAGCAAGGGCCATGTGTCCAGTGTACCTATCAGGTGACCTCCTCTGTCTATGCTAAGAAGATGGTGCTCCCACATTCTCTCTCGCATCCTCCAACAATCTGTCAACTTCTCTTCTGCACTTCCATCCATCTTTGGAAAACTCTGCTTGAGTGTATGTCTCCAGTCCTGAAACCTCTGCCTGCAGCTGCTCCACATCAGTGTGAGGCTTCTCTTCCTTAGGAACCAACAGTTCCTCCATAGCCTGTAGTTGGAGCCCCCTCTCGAGGGAAACTCACATGGCCTCTGCTCATCAAACTTGAGATCTCTGTGAACCACTATCCTCCGACTGGTAGGCAAGTACACCCGACAATTATGAGGTGTATCAGTGTGCCCCACAAGTATCCCAAACTCTGTTTTCGGCTCAAGCTTCTTCCATGCATCCTTTGTCCCATAGCAATATGCTGATGAGCCAAAGATCCTGAAATGACCCACATCTGGTCTTTTACCGAAGAAAGCTTCCTCTGGTATCTTCATCCCAAGTATGCGATGCGGGCTTCTATTCTACAAATAGACCGTTGTGTTGCATGCCTCAGCCCGCAAGTGAAGTGGTAGGCCTTGATCATGCAACATTGCCCGAGTTTCCCTTACAATAGTTATGTTCTTCCTCTCAGCCACCCCATTCTAATGTGGGTTATGAGGTGCCGTCAACTCTCATTTAATTCCTTTCGCTGCACAGAAGTCCTTAAACTCTTGAGAGACATATTCTCCACCATTTTCACTTCTCAAGGCCTTGATCTTCTTCCCTAACTCTTTCTCGACCAAAGCTTTGAAGTCACAAAACTTTGTGAAAGTTTGGTTCTTCTTCTGCATGAAATAAATCTAGTATTTACAAGAATAGTCATCAATGAAAATCACAAAATACCTTTTCTTCACAGTGGATGTTGTCGAGAATGGTCCACACACATCAGTATGAACTCACTCTAAGATAGCCTTCGCTTGACTGTCTCGATCATGAAAAGAAGACTTTGTGTACTTTCCCAAGGTACAACCTTTTCATGTGTCAACTTGCTCAAACTTACCTTTGGGAAGTCCTGTAGATATCTACTGCATTATCTTCAAAGCCCCATGATGCAAATGGCCCAACTGCCTATGCCACAACTCACCAATGTCTTGGATTTGCACCAATTCTGCTTTCGTACTCAATGCTACACAATCATCTACCTCTAATTTATAGAGATTCTTCACCTGAATCCCTATCCTCTTAGTTTGACCTGTGGCTATGTGTCTTAGGAACACTTTTCCTTTACTGAAGACAACATCGTAGCCTTTGTCCTCCAACATCGTGACCAATACCAAGTTCTTCTTCAATCCAAGCACATACTTCATATATGTCAAGGTGAGAGGAGCTCAATGCTCCCTCTGAAAAGCAACCGTGCCCACTCCTGAAACAATATACCATCCATTGTCCCCCATCTCGATGCGCATCTTGAGGTCTTTCTCCTCCAAGGCACTAAATAGATTTTTATTACCGGTCATGTGGAATGAGGTTCCACTGTCAAGATACCAGACACAACCCACCATCGATGACACCATGCATGTGATAAGGGTAAAGTCCATTTCGAACTGAGAGGCTAATTCCTCACCTTCTGATCCTTCTGAGAATCCCTTCTTGGACTTCTTCGATGGGAAATTAGTTGCATAATGTCCCATCTCATGACAATTAAAGCATCTTACTTTAAACTTGTCACCCTTCTTCCCTCCATGAGAAGAATTCGATTTGAAATGGGAAGCCTTCCCCTTCCCTTTCCTTGTCTTACTTGCTAAGGCCAGATTTTCATCATCATCCTTGGATGCATAACCATCTCGTGTGCTCCTCCTGATCTCCTTCTGCATAAGATCTGACCATAGTCGGTTCCAATCCGGCAGTTTCTCCCTTCCATTCACAGAGTCCTCATAGCTATTCCAACTCTTTGGAAGGCCAAGGAGAATGAGGCTCACCATATCATCATCGGCAGTAGTTATTCCCACACTGCTAATCTCATCTTTGTGGGTGGTGAGCTTGTTCAGATATGTGGAAATAGTATCGCCCTTCTCCATCTTGATTCTTCGAAGCTTATCCTTGAGTGCCAATTTTCTCTGGTCGCTACTGTTCTGGTAGAGTTCCTTCTATGTCTTCCACATTGAAAATGGAGTATCTTCCCATGGAGACTCAAGACAATATGGTCTCGAACTCCCTCAAAGATGATCCATCTCACCTTTGCCACACACTTCTTCCACTCAGCCAACCCTTGTGCATTAGTTGAAGCTAGCTTTTTGATTTCTTGATCAATGAATTCCTTCGAGCCATTTCCTTGTAATACAACCTCCATTCTATCTTTCCATATTATGTAATTTGAGCTACCTTCCAAGGCATACTTGAGTCTCAAGCCATAGAATGCCATTGGCCAACCTTGAAGTATGATATGAACTCGATTTGCACCTGCAACTCCGAACTTCAAACTTCGAATTCTCTTCTCAGTATATTTTTCATAGCTCTGACACCATGTAGAAAATTTCTACGTATCTCGCTCTGATACCATGTAGAAAATTTCTACAAATCCAGCTCTGATACCATGTAGAAAATATGTATGTAAGCTAACCCGATAATGCAATATAAATCAAAATAGAATACTATAACCTACTTCTACTATCAATTTGCGGAAACTTAAAGATCGAGCTGAACAATATAACCAGAAAAAGAAGAATCAATGCACAATACACATGAAAATACTTTGAAGAAAGCTTTAGCTAAAAACCCCACTATCTGTATTATCATACAAGGTAGAAATACATAGGAATTATACAAAGCCTTAGCTCTCATAGCTAGCCAGTTCTCAATACAATCCTCACATATGCTCACAGGCAATCTTGGTTGCTCTCAAGCCTTCCTCTCTGCCCTCCAAGCTCCTATTTCCTTGTGTTGTTCCTTTGAGATGATCTTCACGTCACCAAGTGGAAAACCTATTTACCAAGTGGATGATCCCCTGATCTCACACACAATTAGAACTGCGCAATCCTCAAGGAATGATACCTTGACTGCATGCATGAGTTTTCCTTATAAGAAAATACATGTCACTGATAATACATTGTCCTTGACTTTAATCTCAACTGAGTCTTTATCATACTAGACATGCATGAGTTTCTGATGAGGAAATCTTCAGTTAACTGAAGTACACTAGTTGAGTGCATATATGTATCAACTGACAATTAACTCACTATTAATTCATCAAACAGTTTGGAACTAATTTAACTAGACTTAACTCAGTAAGCTGAGTTACTAATTACAACTCAAATATAACTCAATCTTATCTCCTTAATTAAAGGGATAACTCTTGCATGACTTCAGAAAAAATTCTAACTTGAATTTCTCCAACTAATTAATTCAAAATGAATTAATTAATTATTTCCAAGTAGTTGTTAAGACTAAATTCGATTTTAATTCACAATTTAATTCAAGGACAAATTAAATTGAAATATTCTTGTTGTCACATTTCAACAGAGTACAACGAAATAAATTCATTTAAAACATAAACTAAAGTGTCAGTTGCAACTGCATCTTACGCTGTACAAGAGAGGAAAAAACATATATGAATGTTGGGACAAATAAGACTATCCAAGGAAGGAAAAACATATATGAATGTTGAGACACATGAGAAAAACATTCACTAGAACACTAATGCTGAAATAAAATTGACATATATTATTCAAGCTTCAAAAAGATTTTAGTTTACAATACTCATCATGAAAACTCAACTCCGAATCCCTACAAAAAAATATCTCTCTCCCCCTTTTATTTCTTAATTCTATGATCAATCAATTTCAAAAATTGATCCTGGAAACAGTGTCGAAAACTATCTTTCTTTTTAATTTTTCTTAAAACAAAACTCTCACCTTTTTAAATTCACATTACCAATATTAAAACATTGGTTTTTTAAATTACGATACGGTCCCCATGGAAAACCACACATGGTTTTGAGAATCATAAACCGCCTACGGAGCCACTTATAATATATCTGAAACATCGAGGTAGTGCTTCCGTAATGAATATTGACAGTCGGTATTTTGATAAGTGGTTTGAGAAAAACCATCGTCGGAGGCACTTCTTCACATAAATCCCATGTGGTTGGTGCTGTCAAACCATTGATTCTGAGCATGAGCACTATCGATCGTTGATCTTCATACAAAATATTTAGCTGTGATCTCTGTCACTTGACGTTTATCAACAAAACGTAGTTGAATTGTAGCTGTTACATTTTGTTTTAAAATTCACTCTCCCTTTGGGTCTGGTTCTGTATGGCACAAGAGTTGAGTGTTATCATAACCATTGGCTCATCACCATCGCAATATTGTGCTCAATGACAAGCTACTTCAGCTTAAGTCCGTGGTCAATAACGCTCACTGCTCATCTGGTTAATTTAAAAGAAAAAAACTAAAATTGATTTATTGCAGACGTTTTACAAAAGTTGGGCATATGCCTTCTTGCTCATCTGGTTGATTTTCAAAAAAAGAGAAAATTGATTTATTGGAGACGTTTTACAAAAGTTGGGCATATGCTTTCTTGAGGAATCTGATGATATCTCTTAAACCGGTTCAAATTTTTGGAAAATTCAGGTGGAGAAGGCAATTCGGCGTATTCTGCGAAAAAAAACCCATGTTGCATATTTTTAAAATTCAACACCATCTACCCGAAAATCAATGCCTGCGTTTTCTCACACTTCAAATTTGGTATCATATCTGTAATTATAGCTCATGCCAAATTTACATTTGAAGAATTCATAGCATATATTTCCCGCCCAACAAATCGCACTCAATAATGTCTTCCAATCTACCAATTTTCTCTATATCGATTGGTTGCTTGAGAAAATCTGAAATGGTTCTAATGCTGCTAGATCATCCATGGTAAAATATGGATATCAAACCGTAAGTCATTGGTAGTTCGACCTTTGGAACCACAGTTTCTATCGAAATTCTATTCCAAAGGCAATTTAAATAAGAAATTCGATCATTGAATTGATAGTGCATTGGGCCATCTTCTTCATCAGCAAATTACAGTTCTCTGGACGATTCCTTTGATGGATATCTGCAAAGTTGTTAAGCCACTTTGAAACTTAAAAATTAGCTGCATCAAAGACCTGAAAACAGTGGTCTCATAAAAGTTATTAAAACTCGTTGACATGTAGCTCTTGGTCAAGGTGGGTATTTATAACGCCGTCCACATTTGTTCTTTGCTTCAATGCTGTCATAAAATTTATTACATGACTTCTAGAAAAACTTTTCAAAGCGCTTATGGATTGTCCCTCATCATTGTATCTCTTTGAATCTGTCTTATTCTAATAAAAGCGCTCACACAGATCTAGAACGAATATAGCAAGAACTAGTGACCATAAATGACAAATTTGCAGTCATTTTTGAATAGGAGTTGTTTATAATGCGACTTTTTGGAGATTCCGGTGATGGAATCCGGCGGAAGAAATTGAGGTTAAATCTTGATTTGTTGCAGTTAAAATGGTTTTTTAACTGAATATTTAGATTCAGCACCTGAAAAATCCCTGGGACTCTTTGATTGTGCAAAAACTACCTATCAAACTTGCGATTCCAGATTTTGACCAGAAAAATCGCATTATAGACAACTGCTTTTTGAATATACCATCAATCTCGCCAAGGAAAAATATCATGATTATGATGATCAAAACTGAAGAATGGCATCTTCCCCATCCCCATAATGACATGCAATTCGAGGTAGCTTCTTCATTTCTTGGCACCAAGCATCAACATGAACAACGACAAATACCATCTTTTATGAAGGCTTCAATTTTTGTTATCACTCTCTTCTCAATCAATGCATTGTGCAACATGTGGGATCTTTTTTTTGTTGATGCCTTGTATGAGCACGAGATTTGGTCGATTTCAGCGTTCAGTTTATGACTTAGAAAAACTGAAAACACAGTCTTAATCCCTCCATTTAAATAACATTTGCGGAGATTGTCCGAGTTCAAATTCCAAGTTTTCAAAGCCAACTTGTGAATTGAACCTACAAACTATTAAATAAATCGTTTTTAATCATGAAGCTTGAGAAGTAAAGATTGCTCATAAAGAGCCAAGTATGCCTCAAGTTCAAATTGGATTGCCCTCCGAAACACCAAGAAACAACAAAGTGAATCGAATGTTGGAATGAAAAGAAGAGGAAATGTTCTCCTTGATGGTATTCTTGAGCTGGAGTTTTCTCTAAGATTTTTAATATTTTAGGTGTGTGAAATTGAGTTACAATATCAGGTATTTCAACATTTAGAGCAGTTGATTATAAACTGGTCCCCTCAACTACTTCAAAAATTCACCCAGTCATCCATGTATTTTATTTCAAGAAAAATGTGAGGAACAACTTCGACCAACTACTTCAAAAATTCACCCAGTCATTTATGTATCCTTCTGCAAGAAAGATGTGGGGAACAATTGAAGGGTAATAATTGGATGAGGAAAGTTCACTTTGTCTCCAACTTTTTTGATACTCCCGAAAAACATCTCTGTGGCAAGGCAATCAGGGAAATCCTTATCAAATGGAAATACACCTCTCTAGAAGATGTAAAATAAGACTTAATATACTCTACCCAATCTCTCCTGTAGTCCCTAATTTGTTTATAAAATATCAAAATAAAAAAACATGTTTAATGAATCAAACATTAAAATGAATTAGAGGATATTTATACATTGCCCCTAAATATCTTATGATCCCTCTTCTAAAATATCAAAATAAAGGAACATGTTTAATGAATCAAACATTGAAATCAAAATAAAACATTGAAATCAAAATAAAAGAACATGTTTAATGAATCAAACATTGAAATTAATTGGAAGATATTTATGCCTTGGCCCTAAATACCTTATGATCCCTCTTGAAAGTTTGTAATAAAGTTCTAGCTAAAGCTAGATGTATTAGAGACATATATTTTAAATGGTTTGAGACACATATCATGGACATAAAACCATACCTAGCAAACATTTTAAATGGTTTGAGACCTATATCATGGACATAAAGCCATACCTAACAAACCATAGTTGAACATCACGAGAAGCATAAAGTTTAGGAATTGGGGACATTCAATTTTAATTCTCAAGTTTTCAAAACTTTATGAATAGGAAAAACAAATTAGAGCAATTTTCCATACAAGGAAATTAACAATAAAATTATATTTGAAAATAATTAAATAAATATTTTTTTTATATAAAACCTTTACTTTTTTAAATATATAGATTTTACAATCCATTATATATTACTGTAACAGTTTAACACTTATTATAATTAACTTAATCAGATGAAAAATAAAAATAACATTAATTCTGTTTAATGAAAGAATTTAAATTAGATGTAAATATTTTAATAGATTAATTATATAATCTATATTTTTAATGGTTTTAGTCATTATATAAGTATAAAATTATTTAATAAATATATATTTATATATATTATTATATTTATATATATATATATATATATATATATATATATATATATAAATTATTAAAATTTTAAATACTAAATTATTTTTTAAATATATTTATTTAAAAATTGTTATATAAATTTTTCAGCATAGTTTAATTTATAAACGAAATGGTCTTTTAAGAACTTTTTTATTAATTTTAATCAAAATTCGTCAAAGATTTTTAAAAAATTGACTTTAAGTTATTTAATATGTAAAATTTAAGTACCTAGAGTTTTTAGGGTGTTCAATCCATTTATGGATTCAAAAACGTATTTTAAACAATTAAAATTTAAAATCTTGCTTGAAATTGTATCCTGAAAAAACTATTTCATCTACAAGTTAGACTACATTGTTTTTTCCTTATACTTCCTCTTTTTAATTTCCTATTTTTCAACTTTTAAATTATTACATCATTGTAACTATAACCTCTTCACTCGCTATATCTACCTTTTCATCTACATGGTTTATATTTCTCATAAATGAAAAATATTTTACTTTTATTTGTGACCTTCCATCATATTTATAAGTTCAATTATGTTATAAGTTTTATTTTTCTTTTTATTTTATGAAAATAATCAAGTCAACATTACATATAATAAATTTCCTTTTTATTAATTAGTATCTAAATATTATATTTAATGTTATATGTTTGGTATTTGAAGGTGTTTCACGTATAAATCAGAGTTATATCCTCTTGCCCTAATAAACAAAGTTCTACCCGCCTCACTCTTACCAAATTTATTGGTCGATAATAAATTCCAAAAGATACATATTCTAAGCTTTAACCATCTTGATACCTAAAACTAGAGAGCTATATAATACCAAAAAAACCATCAAAATCAAAATACAACATATCATCACTATTCTTATTAGTCTGGAGGGGGTGGTGGTTGCTGCTAGAGCTCGTAGTGGACATGATGTTCCATGTGGCTCAATCTACCATCTAAATTATCCACACTTTCTTGTAGGTGTCTTTTCTTATGTAGCAGTTGTGCTAGAATGTCCTACATATTCCATTGGTTGCTTTGGAAATCATTCATAAAAGAAATGATCTCATTTCGATCGTCATGTTAGGCTTACAGAATTTGTTATATTAGTTCTTATCGTTGTCTTTATGTGGTGAGAATTTAACTTTGAGATTCAAAATCAGATGTGGGTGTCCTATCATGGTTGGTCCTCCCCTCTTGGTAGTGAGTTTTTTCTCATCCACTAGGATAAATGGGGCCATGATTTAAAGTTACTTCAACTAATGTCGATGCATCCATGTGGGGATGATTGGGTTCACTTCTTTCCCCTACCCCCCTCCTAGCACGACCATGCTAGGATGGCATCTTGGAGTTATCCACAGACTAGTAACCAATATAGTGACAAGGATTATAATGACCACTATACAAGAGCTACTCGAACTTTCCCAAAGGCTTGTGTTACAAATCTGCCTAACTGTAACAAATGAACAAATGCATAGAGTTAGGAAATGGAAAAATCACCTACCCCTTGTTGTAGCTCTTTTTTCGATATGTTCAAAATTAAAAATGTGTGTTTGTGTGTGTGAAAGCCAACAAAAAAAGCCATATATATGTCAAAATATAAAATGGCATAATGTTTAAAACATGTTTATGGTGATTTCTCGAAGAAATAATGTCGGACCGAGAATGATACAGGATTAAATTTCATTCAATATGGAGCAGCAGGACCAAGAGGAGAAAGAAATTATATATCACACAATTTGAGTGTGTGATGTCATCAGTGGCATCAGGCCTCCCCCACAGGAGAAACCCAAAAACACAAATAGCGTGATGGTTATGGGCTTGGGTGCCCCCATAGAAGTTTTAGTGATCAACCACTTTTGTCTGATCAATGGTTGTGATCGTTTGTGGTATCATTGGCGAATGGGACCGCTTACCACCATGGGTGCCCCTTTGAGTGTGAAGCAGATTTTTTCGAAGTCTATGGCAAGTGAGCGTGTTAAGCAGCAAGTGAGTGGGATTATCACACTACATGATTTTCCATATGACTCCTCCATATCACCTGAAACCTCATCTAAGATCCCGGCGTCATCACCTCCACATCATCAATACAACATCATGTCGTACATCTATCACTTCCTCATTTAATTTTGTTTTCCACCATTTTTCCATGTTTACCCATAAAACCTTGTTTTTACGTTCATAATCACTTATTTGATATTTTCTCTAGAGCATACCAAAGTATAGTTTCTTTCTTCATCTCGCCAATTTGAATTCCAACATCCACTTAGAATTTCTAGGTATTTATCCATCGTGTACACTTGCTCAATTGTTCAAAAATGCCAAAGAAAACTTCTATGGTGGGTTTTGCAACCCACATTCCTCCTATGGACTTGAAAAAGGGCATATTTTACCTCGTCTGCACTCTGAACCTTATGGATTTGTGTCAAAACATCATAGTTGGTCAATTAGATTCCCCTATATACTCTAGAGTTGTAAAATCACGATTATTCTCTACAATTTTTCCAGAGGCATACTTTTTCCAAGAATTCATTACTTGGTTGACTTCTTCCCCATAAGTGTTTTGTAATGAATTCATTGGGGGAAATATCTTCCAAGTCCCTTCCTTATTAATTTAGCAGGCCCTTGATTTTCCACACTCAAGTGTTATACCTCTTTTTCTGAAGAAACCCTGGTAGCTAGTTTTCAAAAGTTTTTTGAAGGGGATTATGCCAGTTTATCCTTCCATTTTATGCCACCTAGACACATTTTATATCTAGAGCCAACCTTTTTTCCTCTGGATAGTTTTGTTGAAGATGTTAAACCAATTTTACAAGTAATTTCCAGGGTTTTGGGGAAATAAAATACCTCTATTATTGGTCATGCAGTAATCGGAATGTTCAATTTGACTATGCAACCTGAATTGATTCTTAATATACGAAATTTTTGGGAGGGCTTATTGAATGCTCAATTGTCAAACCTAAATCTTACTAGTTGTTTCAGATTCCCATCTATGTTGATCTACTTGTTCCTTTATGTCCATGTATAGAAATTTATGCATTTGGGCTTGAACATAATGGATCCTCATAAAATAAAATAGTCATTGATAAATTGGACTTAAATTTTATGAAGTCATCCTAACTATGAGAGTCTTTCATATTTCATTTCGTCCTTTATATCAGTTGTCTATTCCATTATAAGGAATTATGTTCCATCATTCCTCTTGCCCAAAGCCTAGTCCTTTTTACAGCTCAGTAAGGATGTCAAAGTGGGGGACTGGTTTTTATTTGAAGATTATGTTAAAATTAGATTATATGGAGTAGAATTTTCTCCTTACAGACTCCCATCTTTTGTACCAATGAGACTATTATCACTGGATCTTATTAGGAAGAGTTTGAATGTAGATCAAGTTCATTTTGTAATAGAAAAGAAGGGATACATGTTCAAGTTTCCCAAAACTTTTGGGTTTCTCATTGTTAATAGCATATAGGCTATGGAGAAAGTGGAAAAGATGCTTCAAGACATGCACTTTCAAGAAGGAGATAAATGGTCCTATGACCCTCATCAAGTTGTTTAAAAGAAGGGTGTAAAATTCATATGCTCCATACATACATGAATCAGGACCTGAAATAGAAAAAATAGTTAATGGTGGTCAATCTCAATCACAGAAGGGGATGGAAATTGAAATTCCCCACCCTGCAGAGAAAGGATTGAAGAGATGAATTGAGGAGATCATTGATCTGGATGATGAGACTAGCCACATTTCCAAGAAATCAAAATTACATGGAAAGGAAAAGGAATCCAAGCATTTGGTTGAAAATTACTCTTTTGCAATTGGTTTTCAATTACAATTGGGAGAAGTGAGATGCACACCTTCCTCTCCTATTATTGAAGAAGCTAGACATACCTCTATTATTGTTTTGAAGGGGTGATATGAACATATTGAAGATAAAAATAAGAAGATTAAGGATAATTTTGCTTCTCATCTCGAAGCCTAATCAGTTCTAGAGTACCATACCATGTTACTAGCAGCCATGTATTTAGAAATAAATTAGATAAAACATTATTTTTCCCATCCTTCTGCTTTGATAGTTTCTTCTACAACATGATTTAAAATTGTAAAATTAATTATGGATGCAACATATATTCTATTACCTGACAAAATCAATATGCATAAGAAATTTGTGGAACTTATTTACAATGATATGAGCAAGACATCATTACCAACAAGTGGAGGGGAAGATTTATTGGGAAACGTAATAAATCAGCTGAAGTTAGAAAAACCCAATTCTAGAGCTTTGCATATCCAGAATGAGGAACTCAAGAAATTAATTGTTGAGCTTGGGGTAAACCTTGAAGATAAATATGTTGTTCAAAAGCTTTTGCAAGGGGGAGAATTAGAGATTCAAGCATTGAAGAATAAATTAAAGTTGTTTGTAGTTGAACATGTTATGGACCCAGAGGTCACTCAAATCGAGAAAGAAAAGGAGCTCATAACCCAGGAATTACATGAAAGAAATAAGGAAGTGGCTACTTTAAAAGAATTGAATGCAATCTTGGAGCAAAAAATAAACTCTCATGTGTGCACAATTGTAGTGCAACCAGATTCTGAAGATCCTATTGATAAACTTACAAAGGTCATGACAAAAATAAAGAATTCAAAAGATGAAATGAAGAAAATCTAGAAGATTTTGGATGATACAAAGGAGAATTTAAAGATTAAGGAGAGACAGTTTAATATGACAAAGGGAAGTGCATCAAAACATCAGAAAAACTATCAGTCAGCATGTGATGAAATGAAAGAGTTGAAGGAGAAATTGAAAGGAAATGTGTATCTTATACAGGACAGAGAGATTATTTGGAATGATATTATACAACAGGTGAAGGTAATATGGGATTACATGTTCATTATGGTAGGAGACAAATCATTGTAAGGGATTTAGAAACAATTATTGTTTCTAGTAAAGAGAAATCTCAAAGAAGTGCCCAGCTAGCAAAAAGAATGATTGATTTCCTCAATTCTAAATCAAATCAAGAATTGAGAGCTATGGAGGTGGAAGACATAACAAGTCTTGTTTTGGAAATAAACAAAATGGTACAAAATAACCTTTATAGAAAAACACAGAGGAAAAATTGGGGGAAATCGAGGAGTCTATTTTAAATTTTAATACATATTTTGTCAAAAGGATGAGAGTTGGATTGCCCTCATGTTGGGATCAGGAAGGTAATTTTCTCCCATGGGAGACATATGAGACAGTGTTAGTTGAGGCAAAGATAAATATTGATTCCTCTCATGAGAAAAAAAACAATACTGAAAGGCTCTACCATTTTGAATTATTTGCAGAGGAATTTCAAGTTACTATGGTTGGTTCAAACCCTCTTCATAGAGAAACCAACATACAATAGAATCAAAAATTTCAGGATGGGTCATGTGAGGTTTATTAAATGTTAAAGATCAAATTTTTCAATATGGAAGAAATGCAAAGCATTGATGTCACCAAATGAAGCAGTTGAACCTGGACCTTCTAGAAGCGAACCTGCATAGGGATCACAAGTCATTGAGTGAAAATCAATCACATGCTTTATTTAATGAAATATTTCAAAAGGACATTGTATTTTGTAATTTTTAAATTAAAGTATGTTAAGTTTTAAATTTCATGTCCTCACAAGGACCGAATAGGGCTTTGATTAGTTTTCAATAATGGTTTAAGAAGTTCATGGCAGTTAAATTTTTTTATAATTGTCATCTTTGTAATGTCACTACAAAAAGACTTTGAAGAACCATTTTTTTATTGTATGTCATTAATTGTTTCTTCTTCTTTTGGAAAAGTGTAATGAAGTTGTTGGTTATTCACTATAACACAAATTTACTTAATTCAAAGTACCTATCAATTTTAATCAATTAATCTTAGATTGCACTCCATTTTCCATGCATTCATTTTATTTGTCTTTCATGTATTCTGCTAAGGTTTATAATAAAATATTCTATTGTTGCAACCTTCTATTATGAAACTTTCACTATTTCATTCTATCACTATAGTACAACTTTTAAGTCATTTTCATAGTCAGTAAAGCCATCTTGAAAGATATTTATATCCCACGAATTTTCCTCTGCATTGCCTATGAAACTTAACTCTGAATAACCATAATAAGACAACATACAATATTTATTATCTTTTTGTATATATGTCCTAGGCATTAACCTCTTCTCAACTAGATGTTGTCTCTAGGGTTACAACACCCCAAAACAATTAGACCGAGGAGGGAAACACATGAAGGAAGGAGCTTGGGAAAGTCTAATACAAAACACATAGACTCTTCTTGTCTCTTGGCTTGGGAACAATATAGGAACCACCAAACTGAGAATATAAGAACACAGGTTGGGAAATTTTATTTAATTGACTATATAAATACCCTCCTCGCTAATGAACCTTAATTAGGCATGACATTTCATCACCGTTTGATCTAAGACTTGACAATAGAACAAAAAATAGAAGGACAAATATACTTGAGGTCTTAGGGCTTAGAGCCTTACTATAATCATAATACATATAGTGAATTGCACCCCCCACAACAAAACATATGAGCCACAACCAGCCACCTAAAATACAATTCAAAGAGATACACCAAAGAGACTCAAATGCTAACGTGTCCCCAAAATTTGCAACATCTAAAAAATATAACTAAGCAAGTTGGTGAACGCAACTTACCTTTGGTGCCTTCACATTTTAAAAGGGGCTTTTCCACTAGAGGTTCGTTGCTGTAGGTTGAAACATATGGTTCCTTCCTTCTACGCAATGCAATTCCTCAATCGACGCAATGGCATTGGTGTTAGGATCCAAAATTTTCAAATTTTGCCTTCTTCCTCCACTTGTTTTCTTAATGACTAAGTAAAAAAAACAATTACAAAACCAAAGGTTCAAGGCTAGGTAAGTAGGGACTCTCTGAGGCTAACCCTTCTTCCCAACATACCCAAGAGCAACAACATCAACTGAGAACAAAGAGAATGAAAATTAACTTGTGTGGGCATTGTCATTAATTTAACTTGTGTGACATGAAAACTGCAAAGGAGGAGCATGCCATGCCACCCTTACCTTTATGATCCTTAGGATTCGGTGGATAGGTTGGCACCCCCACCCCCTCTCCAAACCCACTTTGACCTTGGTTAGTCACCCCCATCAGGGCATACATATTGTTATTAATATCTTTGTACTATATATATTGTAGTTTATATTTTATATTACTAGTGAAATTGGCATTGAAGTTAGCTTATGAAGCCTTGAATGTTTCTATAATAATAATATTTTACTTAGCAAGGTGTATAAAAGAAAATTCGAGATGTAGGAATCAAATTTTCATATTCAAATAAACATTAAGTATCTATTAAAATATTGTAATTTAGATAATAATAAAAAATAGTTCGTCACCATCCTTGTTAAAGATGTTCTTCATTGATATCCACCCTGTGTTTATTCTATTTTATCTTGCAAAAGAGGAAATTTGAATATAACTTACTTCATGGTGAACTATTTAGATTACATTGAGTTTTGTCCTTTATTAACAATTATAAATGGTGGAATTTCTTTTGTACACATATACTTTGTTTTAATGTTTTATTATTTTCTCATCCTTTATTTGTGTAATGTACACTAGATTACTTTGTGTTGGAAGCGAGGTTTACATAATACATTATTCAGGTGAAGGTGTGCTACATATACATAGAGCATATACATTAAATTTTGATTAAACCATTTAAAATGAAGTTAGACAATTGTTTATTGTGATTTGGATTTATAGGTTTCTTAAGAAAATTACCAATACCCATTAGTAGACCCATAAAAAACTATGACTATTATGAGAGATGTATTTTAACTCTCCCTTTTCTTTTTTATAGTTGTGGTATTCCCTCCATTAAACATTAAATCCCTAAAAGGAAGGATGGATTACATTCAAATTTAACTTTTATAATTACAATACTTTTAAAAATAATCAATACAATAGTGTAAACTCAAAGGAATTTAGAGTAAATGAATGACACATTATCCTCAATTGACTAACAAAGAAAAATAAAAATCCATTTAATATAAAATCTTTTTATATTATCTTTTTAAAATTCTTCAATACAATTTAGCTTAAACTCAATTTAAAAATATTCAATATAATTTAGCTTAAATTCAAAAGGATTTATAAGAAATGAATGAGATATTATCATTAATTGAATAACAAAGAAAATTAGGTTTGTCCATCATACACTAAGAGATGCATGCTTGTGTAATTTAAAGGTGATATTTTCCATATTCAAAATTATAACTTTTTTTTTTTGTATAAATCAATTCCATTAGTTAGAAATGCAAAAATACACACGTTTTAAAAATGACATGACAACATGGAAGGTTTTTTTACGATTAGGCCCATATCCCATGATTTAAAAAAATAAATATGGAATATAAAGTTAACTTGTCCAAGATATGGAAATACCCCACCTCATGTATTCAAGCACCCATATCTTTCCCACATTTCACCCTACATGATGATATTCCTTCACATCCATGCAGTTTGCATCATTTCACATGCTCATCCCTTTGCACTCATTTCTCTCACATTTTACCTTTGAATTCCCTTCCCTCTACCACAAATTGGGTTGTAATCATTGTTGTGAAAAGCATCTCTACATCACATGTAGCAAAGTGAAAAGACATGTGTTCTCATCCATCCACTACTTATTTTTTCCCACATAATCTAATTTCAAAATTTAAACTCTTGTGGTCTCATTTGATAACATGTACTCTTGGATATTAAAGTTTTTCCAACTAAAAATATAGAGGTGGAAAATTACCACTTATCTTCCACTACCTTTTCCCTTTACTTGTCAATATTATCACTATTATCATGGTATGATGATGGCATTAAGTATCTATTCAAAGGGGGATGGTGGTATGAATCTTGTTGAAAACATATTTGAAATATGCCACTCGGGAGGAAGAGTGAACCATTCATTAGTGGCACCATGAATTCTTTGGATCAAAAGAACAAGTAATTTCATTAATCAACATGTAGTGCCCCTCCCAACAATATGTTAACTAAAGACATGATTACTTAAAGTGAAACCCATTTTCGATATTAATATGAATATTTTATGATAACAAATGTAATGCATGCTTGATATTTTTTTTTACTCCACTTTTCTCTGTGAAAGAAAAAATTAATATTTAATTTCATCAAGTATTCCATAGGCTCACAGTATCTAAGAGTAATTATTCTTCATAAATCCTATCTATCTAATATTTCATTCTTCTCATGAAATATATAAATTTACAAAGGATCCTTTAACTTAGGATGAAAAATCTATATAATCTAATAGATACCTTTCTTTGCCATATAGGTGGAAAAATCACAATTTTCGTTCTAATTTTTCTGAGATTTTAGAAAGAAAAAAGCTCTCATGCTTGTTCCAAAAATCCTTTTTAGTTGGTTGTATTATAGTTTGTAGGTCTAAAATAAATTTCTAGGATGATACCATATTTCAAACATATCTTCAAAATTCACCTCCTACCTTGCTCGTTCATTTCATAAAGAGAACTCAATTAAAATAAGAGATAATGTTAGCATTTATGCTGCTAGGAAGACTATGTAGATAATACAAATCAACACACATAGAATTCTAATTATATTGATAAAAGCAACTATCTTTTATAATCTTACATGTAATGTATAGAACTTGTAAGTTCTAATACAATAGCTCTCTCACAATTACTATTTTTCTAAACCTATTTATTTCCCACACATGGATATGAAAGTAACAATTAATTCAATGAAAGGGTGTAAAGGCATAGTAATAAATTAGTCTTCTAGGTTACGAATGAGACTAAGTCTCTTCTAACGACAAATGTAGAGGCAAAAATTATTGTAATGGATGTCAAAGTGTTATATAACAAGGTTAAAACATGTTTAAAAATGACTAAATCATTTATACTCTTCTAGAAGAACAACCTAGAAAAGTCGCCTTTTTCCAAACATTACAGAACTTTTGTAAAAAACTAAATTGGGCATGCCACTATAAGATGTTCTCATGGGACAGCTTAAGGAAATAAGCAATAAAATCACTTCTTGTTCTTTTGTAGGGAATAAGTACCTTTGCATCTTGGGAAAAAAATAAAAAAGTAATTTGATAACTTTTACAAATGATTCAATGCATTCACTTGTAAAGACATATATTTTCTATTGGGATTTTAACTAACCCTATAGGCTTGACTAATTTCCCTATTAAGGGAATCAAATCCTCCATGAAAATGATTTAATTCTAGAATTCTATGGTGTCAAAGCTAGAATAGAAATATCTAAACATGTTGAGAAGTATGGTAGAAATTTCATGAAAACCAAAATCATGTATCTCTTAGTTTAAAGGTTGTAGATTCTCCTCTATTATAAGTTTCCACTTGAATTTTACTTCAATTTTTTATTCCAAATTCACTCTAAGAAATACCTCCCAACTATGCATATTATTCACCTAGACATATGTCACTTATGCAAAAATATGATTTTTTAATTACTTAATATGATTATAGTCACTCTTATTCTATGTACTTTTCCTAAGTTTTCTCAGTCATTATCTAACCAATTTCCCCTCCTCTTTTAATTCACATGTGGTTATGCACACATATTATTACCCTTTTTATAAGACATTAATACATAGATTGAATTCAAAATTGTTTCATTCTTTGTAGTTTAGAGGAACAACTTTTGTCCACTTAGTGAAGTAATTTGTGAGTAATCTATGGTGGTTAATATATGTGTGTGCCACTTCATAGAGTTGGGATTAACCCAACCAATAATGCCACATACCTAAGGCCTAAATGGTTTATTTGTTTTAACATGTTGTAGTGTAATAACTACATTTTTCCATTTTTGGCACACATTTGACAAGATTTCAATTCTATGGCATAAGTGTATGCATATTTGAAAAGTGTTAGGGAATAATAACCATCCCTCAATATTGCATGAGATATAGTCTCCCCAAAGAAATGTATATAGATGACTCCATCATGTAAATACTTTAAAACCCTTTGAGAATACTCTTTCTCAAAGCATCTAATAAATACACCATCATAATTTGTTTGTAAGAGGATTTCATTGATTCGTTGGTGTTGGGACTTAATTTTGAGGCCTTTTCTACTGTCAAAAGTGTCATTTTGTTCCCAATTCTACTCCCTCTTATGGCCTATTATCAATCTCTTTTTGTCACAATCATTGTGAAATGGTTATAATATGCTCATGATGTATGATGTTGTTTACTTTGATACTTTTGCCTTATTTTTAAATTAGTTAATTGAGCTAAAGTTTAGTTTTGGTGACAAGGGTACTGAATCCTATAACCCCAGTATAGATCTGATAGCTCAAATTATTTTTCATCACATGTGTGCACTCCTAGGGATAAATTTGTCACATGGGTTTTGTTCCTAGGTGGTTATGTCAATAGCAAGGTCAATGTGGTGAAGTAATGAAGAGGTTCTTATACACCAACACGAATCAATCCCATGTTCTACTTACTCCTTAAAGAATTTGATAGCAAGATATGGATATTTAAAAGGATCACTCTATGAGTTTCCCATCCATTCGAGCCTATATATAATTGTCACCACATGATATATCACTAAAGTGATGAGCAAGGTAGCACTAAATTCTAGAAGAATGATTACCGTGAGGTACTAATTTGTCACCATGAATGTGATGAACACTCTCTCTATCATTTTTTGATATACTCCCAAAATTTATGCTCTGTAAACCTCATACTAAATAAAATTATAGGTGTGACCAGTAAATGAATGAGTCACATCTTAAATTGAATGTCTTGAATTGATGTTAAAAACATTGGTTTTCAATGGGGTTATAGTGTCATATCCATTACTTAGTGTAGCCCCTATTGTTTGTAGTGCATATCTTTTGTTCGAATCAATAAGGACCTACAAACCTAATATGAATTGGTCTAAATACTACACTAATATTTTAAAATGGTATTTTACTATGGTGTTAAATGCAATATGTATATTTCTCAGTTTCATATGAGTTCATGCAATACCAATTTCTATATTTACATTGGTGTGTTTATTATCATGATGGGAGTATTTCATCATGTTTTGGAAAGTCACTAACATGCTTTGTTAAAAATAGGTTTTTTAGGATTATATAATGCATATATCATAATGAATGACACATGTAGGATCCATTATTGCACTTAGATTGTTAGGGTCCCATAGTTCAGAGATTAAGTTGTTACTTAATATATTGTTAGCATATCTATGAAATAACGTTCGCAAGGTAGTAGAGTTTGAAATAAAAAAACACAAATTTCCATCATTAAAGAAGGTCCACTAGTTAGTGGTTGTGGTATTATTAGGATTTTGTTCAATTAGAAACTATATATATCAATAGAGACTATGTAACCATTTGTTTAATGAATTATAATTGTATTTAGAGACCTATGTAGTATGAGGTTTCCCCTTTAAAGTGGTAACTGAACATTGGTGTATATTATAAATATCACTAAATTCTTATTTAATATTGTTAATATTTCCATCCTCCATTTATGCTTTATTATTTTCCATAGTTATATTTTTGTTTATCATGCTCTAAATGCTTTGTTTCCATTAACAAGGAACACCACAAGTGGTATGAGAGTCATTTTCTTATGCCAATGCATGCTTCCTTTTTTTTTTAGGTTACATTTATGATTGAGTGTCTTTGAAATAAAAATATGTCATTTGATAGGTATACTATGTCTAGGGAAGCTTACACACAAGAAATATAAGTGGAAGTCACTTGGTTGGAGATCCTTCTAATCCCTAATGGTACCCTTTCAAGTACTACCACATAAATCAAAATATTCTTACATATTCACTCTTCCATGTACCCTTATGTGTATCATTTGACATCTAATATCACATGAGACTAGCCTTATATATGACCTATTGATCATCTTGATACCATAGAAAACTAGGAATGACACTTAGGGAGATCACTCTTTTGTACATAGGAATAAAGTAGTGCAACTAAAGGATGTAGCCTCCTTAGCTAGTGTCAAGAGAGATTTTACTAAATACTATTTCTAGAAACTTTTGAATGAGAACTACAACACCTAACACTCCTCTATATTTAATACCTTCAACCCTATCTTTTATAGAATGGGTTGTTGAAAAAATATTTTTGTTACAATATCAAGAATTTTTGAATTACATCACCACCATACATATAATGGGATACCTAGCTCATAAGATTCCTTGCACAATGTTTATTGCATTGGTGTAGTTCTCCACCACTTTTTGTGACATGTTTCCACATACTCCTCCTAGGGCATTGACCATGTTGTGCTAGCTCTTGCATAACTTCTTGAAGGGTTCTTCTGGTTCCATATCCCACACCCACAACATGGAAACCATGTAATACCTAAAGTAAATAGGCTAATGTCTCATCCAATAATGAACAAACTTGAGACCAATGTCACTACCCTAAATGACAAAGACATACTTTGTTTTGATTAGATTAATAAGATACATGGTAAGGATTTTGGTGATGAAAATTTCTTTAGTGAATGATTTTATAAGGATAAGCACATTGATGAGGAAGAAGGTACAATAATGACCACCCTTTTTCAAATTGTTCCCACAATTTCGTGCTCCACTTACCTAAAGTAAGCTTGAATAAGCTTGATGGGTTGAATTTGATAGCTTAGGTTGACTTAATGGAATACCACTTTTCCCTCCAAAAACTAAAGGATTTTATATCGAAACTCCAATTGGTGTTCTATATTTGAATAGGGAAAGTTAGCAATGGTGACAATGGCATAAGAAATGATCTCCAAGGTTCATTACATTGAAGCAGTTTGTGAAAGTCTCATTTTCGTGTTTTATCTAGGATATTACATCAAATAAACATATTGGAAGAACTAAATTGATGTTTTCAAGTGTTCGAACATCGAAACAAAAAACTAATTGATTACGTTTTTAATTAATGCTTTAATAATGGTCTTAAGGTGGAAATCAAAGCCCAAGTGGAGATGAATCACCTAGATACCTAGTTCGAGGTCACTTAGCTTGCTTTTTGTGGTGAATTTATGCTCTATTCCAATAAAAATGAAACTTTTATCCATTCATATGCCTAAATGTGGTGGCCCCTCAGTAGCTTTCTTTGCCTCTCAAGGTCCATAAGTTAACATAGGATGAAATTGGAAAACATTGACTCAAGGATTTCTACCATAATGATGATGACAAATATTTTTCAAAACATAAATGAGAAGGAACATAACTTATTTGTTGTCACATTTTAGGACATTTCTTATTATGAATTTCCTATAGGAACTAATGGGGGCCTCACCCATCCCAAATATCTCTTCAAGTTTTGAGCAATACCTCCTCTCCTTAAGCATTAAATTTCGTCAATTATATCAAGCATAGGAATTTCATTATCTTAATTGAAAACAATAGCAGCCATAATTTCATTCATCATTGCATTCTCAAGAGATGAATTCATATATCTATGTCATTAACAACTTTCCAATTATGATTACTATGGGAACTCTATGAGATGTGGTAGTTTATGCAAAAATATGAAACTTCAAATTGGTGATTATACTCTAAAAACTCAAATGTTTTTCGTTGAAATGGGTGGTTGCAATATTGTTTTGGGAGTTAAATGGTTAAGAACATTAAGTCCCATTACAATTTATTTCTTGGAGTCATACATGATATTCCATAAATATGGAGCATTCCTACACTCTCAAAGATGTCGAAGCAAGGTCTCCATAAATAGTTAACTTCCACCATATGAAAAAGCTCCTAAAAGGATTCATGTAGTCATTATTGGATAACTCCATTCTATTTAAGGCTTTAAGGATGATTCTAAGCCATTTCATATGAACTTGTAATTGTATTTGGATTAAGAATAATAGGTCTCTGTATTGGCCCAAAGGTCACACTGAGGGGGGGGTAAATCAATGTGATATTAATTTTATCATTTCATAAATTTTCATCATCATTCAATCATGTAACATTGAATCATAACCATAATCAATATATCATCAAGAAGAGTAATTCATTATAAATTTTCCATCACATAAAGAACATATCATCACATCACAAGAGACACAAGTTTTTTACATGGAAACCCATACAAGAGAAAACCCCAAATCCTTCTGCTTGTTTATCTTCAATTCATTACATAGATTTGCAGGCTACAACCTATTGGAGGCAACCACTTCCAAGAAATGCAAGTTTCTACTTGCAGTAAACTACAAACTGATTAAGGCACCAACCTAGAAAATATCAAATTAGTTTCTCATTGTAGGCTACAAATTGATTAAGGCACCAATATCGATAATGAGTGGGCTCTAATCTGCTCAAGGATCCAAACTAATTGAGGCTGCAACCTCGATAATGAGCGGATTCCACCCTGATCTAGGTGATAACCTGATTGAGGTTCCAACCTCCTTATTCAACTCCTTATGGACCTCTATTTCATATCATTTTCAAATTGGATCCATCATCATTATTTATCACTAAATCATAAGTAATTTGCAACTTGCATTCGTTGCCAATGTAATCACTAAAACCATTATCACTGCAATCACTATCACAACATATAACCATTGTCACTACAATAAATAATCATATCAATCACTATCACAAGTTTTGGTATAGTTTTCCATGCTCTGGTCCAACAAGTTCATCAATCTAGTCACTAAAACCCCTTCTCAGAACTTGTTTTCACCATGTATCCAAAACCACTACACCATGCTCATAGACCCTTAAAAAAATGCACAACTATTTTTCCCATCAAATAAGTGTCAAAAGAGCATCACATATCCCTAATTACACACAACTCTAATCCCTTATTTCCCAGTTTATTTTAGAATCAAATTTGGGCTAATATTTAGCCCAAAAACTCAAAATAACCATATAAAACTTTATATTGAATTAAATTCTCTACAAAAGCCCTTTTCTGGGTGCCCTTCTACAAAATCTTTGTATTTTGGCACCATATTTACATAATGTCTATCAGTGGTTTGTCTAATGATTCAAAAAGATGAACCATTTATACAAAATAAAATAAAATAAAATCTTTTTGGCCTGCTAAACTACATGACTGAAACTTGAGATCAAGAACAAGTCATCAGAGTGCTTTTCCAATTCTTTTGATGAGTATTTCTTGTTACGTTATCCACTTCCATTAATTTTGTAATATTGTTAATCCAAATCATGCTAGCAATGTGGAGCACTTCTATGGGAAGTCCTCATCATACAAACATGCCAACCAACTAGCTCAACATACTTGTGACTCAACTTCGGGTGAAAGCATGGAGATGGGTTACACTTTTTGGCAAAAGAGGGTGCATTTGGGTGAAAAAAACAATGGCTCGATTGATCCATTTAAGTGCTTGATCAAGCTCAATGGGTGCTAAAATGGTTTCTTGATCAAGGGTTAAAAACTTATTGTCAATCGACCTTTTTTTAAGATATACCGCTCCTGATGACTTAGCGTGCCATTTGCACAGACAGCAAGAGCTCGACCGAGAGTTTTAGAGTAGCTCAACTAAGATTATTGGAATTCGATCAAGCAATGGATACTTCAAATCAATCTCGCTAACTGCCATGTCAAAATCACAGAGGCTCAAACGAAGGTAGGTACTCTATTCTTTGTCTTTCTTATTTATTTATTTTTACAAAATGTAACAAATTAATTATAAAAAAACCATGTACAAAAAAAAAAACCATACAAAAAAATACGAAAATAAAAAAAAATCCCTTCACAAAAGCTTAGTGTTGTGCTGTACAACAACCCCCCCCCATTTTTATGAAACTTTTACACAAAATTTTTAATATGAAATGGGTCCCTTTTTAAATAAACATAGTTAGATTTGTGAGTTTATGAATAAAACTGGTACTGACCTCATTACAAGAAAAATCTTTATCAAAAGGCCCAATGTAAATAATTCATTTTATAAAGCCTTTTGATAAAAAAGAAAGTGTTCCTTTAAAATATTATAAATAATTCCGCATTTGCGATAAACCGATCGAAGATCACATATCGCAATGACAAAGGGACACACACAAATAAAGCCTCATCAAATCCTCCGATCCAATAAAGGAAATCGCAATTGGCAATCGGAGATAGCATATGACAAAGGTACACACACAAAAGGTCTCATCAAATCCTTCGATTCGATGAAGGAAATTGCATTCGGCAATCGGAGATATCAATAACAAAGGGACACAGCGCAAGCGAAACCCCGATTGCGATCAATCAATTAGGCGCGCATCTCAAAGAAGAAAAAATACACTAAAATGGTTTTCATGCATAATATTCCACTTTATTATAATATCACTTTTCGGTAATCGGAGATATTCGTTGCAAATCATAAAGCCTCTCCTTCTGAAACACCCGATTGCGATTTACGATTTATCGCCGATCGCTGATCGAGGAAATCTGAAGACACACTTGAAATAATCATTATTACGATCGACGAGATGGGAATTTATGGTATTCATTCACCATGATTGGCAGTTCGAATGGCTATCAAATTCTACAGTTAAGAGTAAATCCCTCAAAAGATTTCATTCGTGATAATTCTTAACTGCATTTGATTTATTGTATGTCAATCACCGTAATTCTGTTTATTTCCATATTGGCTTTTAGCGGTGATATATCTGTGTTACAGTTTGAAATTGTCTGTGTAGAGTTTCTTCGAACCCATGAATCTAGAGAAGATGGGAAAGAAATCTAAGAAGCCCAAAGCAACTCCTGTGGCCAAAGAACCAGGACCGAGAAACAAGGGATTAATATCAGATACGACATGCCTCAGTCTGGGAAATGCTAGCTGGGAAAGCATTTATAATCTGATAGAAGCAGAGGAGCCCAAAGAATTAGAAGAGGAAGCCACACCGGATTCAACCAACAAGTCAGACGGAACTCTCAAAGAATTGGTTTGTTCATACCTTCACATGATAACAGCGCAGGCCAAAATTTTGCCATATACTGATGTGGTTAGATGGGTTGTTGAGAAAATCCAAACTTCAAATAGAACATTTTCCATGGCAGATGGAAGGATATTCAGCTCATTCAAGCCTAAAGATCTCAGGCAAATGTACCATCTACCTCCACCCGAGAAGCGATATAACAAGGCATTCCTAGAAGCATTTGCAAAGCAAAACGACTTGGAGTTGGACCCAATCAAGCAATGGAGGCATTTCTCAAAGAAACATAAGCACGAGTCTTCGGGTAAGTATTCTATCGACTCATTAACTTCTCCTTATTGCTATGCTGGAGCTATGATGTGTAGACTATGGGGACAACATGATTCTGCAAAATTCACTATAGATATGGTCCCATTAATGGAAGCTGCAATTAATGGTTATGTTATGGATTGAGCAAATATTTTGTCTAATAGACTAGCCAGTGAGACTTTAGAGTATAGAAGGAATGCATATACAACTTCCTGGATCATTCCTCCTTTCTACTACAATGCATATATTCTGGATATATTTGTTTTAATTCTGAATACCCGGTACTCGGATGGAAGTGGATTTCCCAAGATCTGAATCCTATTCGTATTTATCACAAACAGTTGTGGAAGGCACACTATAAAAATCACCTGTACATAATTTGGAGTGGTTTTATTTTACCTGTATTTTATTCTATTTTCAATAAGCCTGCCCCCCAGGATATCCCTGGAAGCAGCAATTGATCTGATAGCAGTAGGTAGCTGGGTCGAAGAGGAGAATTTATCTATGTGAGGATTTTTGGCAGTCTCACTAAACCCCATGTTCTCCCTCTATATGTTCCCAATAAATTGTTAGCACGAGAATTGGCATATCAGATAACTGTTTAAAGGACATCAAGAACCCTTAGGGATTCCAAGAAACAGATGTGGCCTATATTCCCCCTACGATCTAAATTTTTTAATTTACATGATTACAAGCATGCAGAGAAAGAGGCAGAGAAGATTCAGATGATAAATCTTGTCACCATTTCGAATAGGAAATACAACCCAAGAAAGGTTTCCCTTAACGTTACTGCTCAAGCTAAACTTGCCAAATTCGATCATGAAGCGGATAACTTTGATGATTTATTTGCTTCAGCCGAAACATTTTTTCAGGTTAAAGGATTGGCTAGGATCAAGTATGAAGAAGAGGGGCTAGAAACGTTCAATAGGCTCAGAGCCCAGAGGTTGCAAACTCTGCCTTTGGACCTATTAGCTACAACCCCTACAGTTCAACCACCAAGTCAAACTGAACAAAAATCTACCGACAAGACTCCTGTAGTGGAAAAGATTCCCGAAAAAGAAAAATTGTCAGAGTAGGAGCAGGGACAAAGAAAAGGTAGTTAACTCATTGATTCAAACATTTATGTTGATCCTAAACTGATCAAAGAATGACAACAATTTGACTCCATCATCAGCAATACTAAAATCCTACAAGGATTCAGCGCACTTGAGATGACAACTGGTCAGAAATCAGCAATCAATACAGTTTCGACTCAAGGAACTAGTGGCCCACCAATAACTCACAAGGATGTAGAAATAATTCCCGAGAATCCCTCCGATAAAATTGTTTTACATGTAGAAGAAATACCACCCTTGGATGTCTTCTACAACCCTAAGCATAGGGATGTAATAAAATACAAAGGAAAAAGAGGAAAGTTGGTCAATCTCCTCTTCTGACTTCACAAATGGAGATAACAAACGTGGTATGGAGAGAAGAAGTTAATCCTTCTGAAGATCTCACTAAACTTTCTCAGTATGCCAGAGCATACACAATGGCTACAATGGACAAAGCATCGGAGGTCAGTAACTTGCTCGAGGAAAACGGCCAAGCAATTATTTTGCTGGAAACACAGGTACAAGAGAAGCAACAAAAGATAGAGCAGTTGGAACATCAGTTAGCAACCCCGAGGTAGTCAAATGATCAATTGAACGAGCAATTGCTCAAAGAAAAACAAAGGATTGATCAACATGCAATTCAGAAGCAACATGAGCTATCTCAAGCATTAAGCAAGTTGTGATCATTAAATGAACAATTGAGTAAATAAAAAAAAGAACAAATTGCTCAACTATCACTGTAAATAAAAAGATTCAAAGAATATCGCCAAGTGGGAGAATTCAGATCGGAAGCTCTACAAATTACCAAGGCATTGTCTAATCAGTTGAGCCTATTATGTCATAACATCTCACTCGTTATTCCCCTATGTGAAATTTCATCATCTATGGTAGGTAAATCAGTTGATGCGAGACTAAAATTGGAGCAAGCAGATGAAAGATTAACAGATTTTCTCGCTTGGCAATAAATCAAAGAAGGAAAAGCTGCTAATCTACCACAAATTCTGGAATCGCATAAAGAAATCCTATTCGCTAATTGGTAATCTCAACTAATGAAAGCATAAAGAGCGACATCAAGATGCAGATCAACAACAAGTAATCTGGTTGAATTGATTAACGATAATCTTTATTTATCAAATTTAATTACAGAATGTTCTCCAGGGAAACTTCCATCAATAAAAGCATTAGAACAAACATGGAAACAGGAGCTGGAGCAGAGGGAAAGATTAATCGTAGGAATTAAAACTTTAACATGAGAAACCTTTTGGTTTTTCCTTGTTAAACCACATAGTCAGAGGATAGCGATGAAATGCCTCACCGATGCAATCGTTCATATGATTCTCAAACTTACCAATGCCACATACACTACTCAGTTACACTCAAACATGAATCATCCGCCAGAACTTCAACCGATGCTAGCCATTTGTCATCTCAAGTCACCAGATGATCAACCCATACAGTGAACCATTCTAATCGACTGTAGCATGTCTATTTTGAGAAGATTTTCACATTTTTTGTGATTTGGTTATACCAACACATACCACATTTATTTCATAGTTTGTTAGTTTAATAGTATTTATAGACCCTTTCATGTTTCTAGAAAGGGTCCTCAAATTTTTGTATTAAGACTTAGATCGGAAGTTGCACTACCAGGGAAAATTTTAAGAACCCCCCCTAAATTTATAAATATAATAAATGGGTGAATCTCCATGGTATATAAGAAAAATGGAAGGCGAATTTATTAATAATATGATATGTATATATAATTTTTTGGCGAATCTCTCACCAGGCATGGCGAATATTTTACTCAATTATAAAATCTGTTAAGTCTTGCGGTCTTCACTAAATATAAACTTTTGTAAAGTCCTAGTGAATTTTAGCATTGTGAACTCTTAGAGAATTTTTTGAAGAAGTATAAAACCATAGGAAATATCTGCATGGCTAATCCAAGCCTAGATGTAGAGAATATGAAGGGTTGAAGCCCATGTTTTGAAGACCCATAGAAAAACTGCATTTTAAGGTGATTTTTTAGTTTGTTTTTCCATGAAATATGTTCTAAAATGAAGCTGTGTTGCATATATTTTGTCTTGTTCAACGTGCAAACTAAATCTGTGGCCAAAAATTTATGTTACACTTGTGATTCCTATGTGGAGATATCAAGGGGCTAGCGTGGATTCTATGCCGATGAGTAATGAAAAAAGACACACATGAAACTATGCAAGAAGGAAGAAAATCACGTGATATACCGAGTTGTAGACAACCTCTAGGCACAATTAAATATAATTATAATTATAATTAGTTATTAATTTTATATTTATATTTCCTTTTTAATTTTTTAATGTAATTTGACCCAATCAAAATATTTACAAAACATTATATTACATTGCATTATAATACACCATCACTACAATAATATCAATACACCATCAATATATCAATAC
>APFE031047630.1:25710-36826 GCA_000404065.3 Pinus taeda | reverse complement strand
ATTAATCAAATAAAATTTCAATTATGTTTGATAATATTTTTATAAAAGAATTTTTAAATTTAATTTGGAAAATTTCAAAGATTTATCAAATAAAATACTTTTATCTCGTAAAATCCGAAAAAAAATGTTTAAAATATATAAATAATAATAATTTAACTCCTAAAATTTTATAAATTAAAAAAATATGCGCCTCTTAAAAATACATTCATATAATTTAGCTATATGCTGCTATTAAAATGCATTCTGAAATTTTATTTGTATACTACTAAAAGGAAAAAAGTTACACTCACGACTTCTTTCTATGTTCTAAACTTCATTTTACACTCACGACTTCTTATTTATACAGATTCTAATTTTCAATTCAAAGTGCTTTTTATATATATTCTAAATTTCATTGAAGGTCGTATGATTTAGAGGAAAATAGGCAGTGCATGTGGCCACCTTTAAGATTACAGACGTTCCATATCCGTCCTTTAGTGCTTCGGCGTATTATTTGAGGGAGATTTATTTATCATATTGTTAATTAAGAGGAGAATTTTTCTTAATTCTTAAGTAGATTCTATTTACAAATTAATAAAATGTAAACTCGTCATTCTTAAGTAAATTCTATTTACACATTAATAAAATGTAAACTCGTCACTATTTAATGGTTAAATATCTAATTTTAATGATCAATCATATAAATGTGGACACCAAATTTGAGGAGCTTTCTTTCCTTTCCTTTCTTTCCTGCAAGGATGAGCGGAAAATAGGAATAAATGAGTCAATGGTCTCTAGACGCTTTTGGTCATAAATTTAGGCGGGGCTGAGAAAGCTTTGTTTAGCGCTTAGAGATAGTAACCTATGAATACTTAATTTACATGCATCCAAACTGTACAGAGCATTCGATGCTACTTATACATATTTCTGGAATATTCTAGACCTCTAGCCTGGGTTATTCCACGGGTATGATTCATTCATTCTAATCATTTTGGTTGACATCCTGGATGTAGCATGGGTTTCTAGTGCTAGATGTGGCTGATTCATTCTGATCTTTCTGGATGACATTCTTGATGTAGCAGAAAGAAGCACCCACAGGCGATCCAAGGCCATTAGAAGCAGCAAAAACTCTGGTACTGAATAGAGCCCGCCTTTGAGGTTTGGGTTCGAAAGCTTGATTTTGCCTGAACACTGTGAGAACTATCTTCTGGGTAAGCATGCATGTTGGAGGTTCATAGGGAACCAGCTCCTTCCAGGGAATAACTAATATTGCAGCACGGACAAACAGAGAAATTGAGCATTAGGGATAAAAGTATCAGAGAGGCATTCGATCAATTGAATCAAGGTCCAAAAAAGAAAGACAGCCAATGCCATGGTACCTGCACCACAACGTTTACTGGGTTCGTAGTCGGTAATCAACCTGTGCAACGTAGACATTAGAACTGTTAATAAATTGAATGAACTTCAGGTTCTATAAAGAAAAGTTCGATCAGAGTGCAAAGTTACAGAATACCAGTGCAAATATTCGCAGCCAGGAGCGCGCTGAGGATCCGTCATAATCCAGTTATGTGGATTTAGAAAAAATGTAAATAATATATGGATTTCCATTTCTCCATAGCTAAATAAAGAATCCTATTACCCAATAGAATGACGAAATAGGAATTAAGCCTACTTACTGTTACAAATTTGGAGTTGCTCACTTGTTGCTACATATCAACATCAAAATCTTCGGTCTCAATTTCGATATTGTCAGGTTGGGATTGGGCGACGGAAAACGGTAGTTCATTCCCCAAGCTGAATCTTTTATGGCGATAGATTACATGCACATAAATTCGAGGAACGAAATTGTTCACCACGTCTCCGATAACTCTCGCTTCCTTAAACTTCTGCCATACAGCATTTACAGGTTTTGCCATCCTTTGATGTTGCCTCCTTCCCTCCATATGGTCTAGAATATGAGGAATGCTAACTGAAAGAAGTAAATTATGACTGGAAAGATTGAGATCGATGTCGTCTTCACGCCGATTTGCATCTGCGCGCGCCGTATCCGTGATGGCTATGCTGCGTTTCTTACATGTTCCGCCGCCTTCTCATGTCATTCTGTTAACAATATCCTGTCTAAAATTAAAATCCCCGTCTCTGTTGGAAATGCAGAGGAAAAACTCAGTGGATGGATCGTCGTAATGGACTCTTTTATCTTTTTCTTGATGAGATGACAAAATTAAGATTGGTGAACTACGATAAAAAAAAAAAATTTATTTCAAAACAATTTTATGCTCGATGAATTCAGGAAAACAGGGAGCCCGGAGCCATACCATGAATCCGGAATTCATAAAAACAGTGGGCTGAAACCAGGGGCAAATATCAAAATGGGGCGATTTTAAGAAAATTAGATTTCGTAAATATCAAAATGGGGTGATTTTAACAAAATCCATTTAGGTTAGCGTATCTGTGCTGGGCGAAAATAAAAAAATAAATTAATTTTTAAATAAAATGAGGGCTAATTATATAAAAAAAAAATTATTATTTTAATTAAAAATTCGCCCCATTAAAATATAAAAAGCCTTAAATTTCGCCTTTAGGCGATTATTCGCCCCTAAAATTACCCCTGGTTTGTCTAGCTTTGCCCACGACTTCATTATCTTCTGCAAGTAAAGTAAGGTTGCCTTGTACCTCATTGTCCATTCACGTACATGCGTAATAGCAAGGTGGAGGTCTTCGAAAATTTGGGCTATCTTCATGCACTGCTTTCGAAAACCATATAGATGGACAACTACCTCGTGCATGGTGACAAATATGCCATACAGTTTCCACATTGTGGTATCAAGGGTCGATACTTCAATAGGATCTCTTTTCTCATCTCTGACATAGCGGGTCCTGCAACTTGTTCTATTCTCTTCATGGCGTCTTCCAAGTCCTTTTCTATCCAATAAATCTCTTCTATTAGAACTTCATCTTTGAACTTGTGTCTTCTGTATAAGCCTTAGAAACATTGGTCATGAAAGTTGGATGTCTTCTAACATCTGAGACAATCACTCTTTCCTCTATGTGTGTAGGTGATGTGTGATCATCCCAGAGCCAGATCATCATCAAGGAGAACAACCTCTCCTTGATCACTCGAGACTAATTATGATTATGGAGGTGGTGGAGACTGTGGGGCGACCTCAGATGCTCTTGGCATGAGGTCGGTGTCTTGGTCCTATGGCTCCTATTCCAACTACATGTCAATTTCTTCAACCATATGTTCAATATTCTATGCAAGTTTCTGAACCTACACCTGCCCACCCTCTTCTTCATCTGCTAACTTCTATGAATCCTCATCCTATAGAGGCGTATTTTTCTTTGTCACTGCACCTTTCCTTTCCTCTTGTTCCTGTTTTTGGTTCTCTTCCCTTTTTCTCCTCCTTAGCTACCGCTCTTCTTTCAGCTTCTTTTTTGTTTCTTCCAACTTTCTCTCTACATCCTCCAACCTTTGCTTCTCTCTCTTCCTCCGTTCTACTCTCCTCTCACAATATTGTCTATTCGCCTCTATTTCCAAAGCTACTTTCTAAACAAGAGGATCTTCTCTTAACTTTTATATTTTCTCGGCCTCTGGGTTCTTAGCAATCTTCCTCTTATGTTTGTAGTATGTTGGTTTGTTTTCCACTGTTGTTGTTGTTGCTGCTTCCTATGGTGTTTCTTCCCGTAGAGATGATTTATATTCTATATCCATGCTAACCAATTAATTAAGCCTAAAGGGGTTGTAGCAATACCTCCAACATCCTTCCTCTGGCCAATGACATGCCCCATGGATCCATGGATAATAGAACTTCACACAATGGTTTTTGCATATACAGTGGGGATCATATGGACTGAAACTATTGGTTCCGAACTCAAACTTCTTAAAGTCCTCGGCCTTGAAATCCACATCGTTTAAGCTCTAGATCTATTAGAATCCAATCCGCAAAGGAAGAGCAAGCCATGGTGCCTTTTTCATCGTATGCAGTCCTCCTTATAAACCCATTGAGATGTGATGTGAAACCTCTTGGATGGCCAAATTATTCATGGAAAGCCTTGGTAGAACATGCAAAGGCTTCTCTCTGCCAAAAATTCTGATAAAGGTGTCACTGGGTGAGGCATACCAATCTGCAATTTTAAGCAATGCCTACATCGCTTCCTTGGACATGCAAGGTGGATCACGTTCAAAGATAATCTTGTAAATCGGGGTGATAAAGTAGTCAAATAGCCTCACCATGACTCCTTAGTAACTGCACTGAGAAAGTAACTTACAATAAATGTTCACAACATCCTCTAACGATGTCCATGTCCAACCCATGTTAGGAAACTAATGCTGATCAAAGATTGCAACAAGAAAGTATGTTGATATATAGAATCTTTCTTGTTCTTCCTTAGGTGGATTTCGAGCATTAGACACATGCACTCTCATCTAAAGAGCAAACATGTCTAACCATTTGAATCACCTTCCTTCACTTTCCAACTTATCCAGCACATCCACCCAATTCTGTGGAAAGGTCTTCGTACTCTCTTGACCGTATAGGTGACATGCAAAGATGATCAAGAGTTGGTAGGCCTTCTTGAGTGACTTTGTCTCATAGATCTAATTGGGTGTTGACCTGAACTTCGATGGCTTTTTTACCAAACACTTCATTATGTCTCTAGTGTTCACATTATTGTTGGGAGTATAGAAGAGTGCATCCATGTAGTTCACCAATTGTGGTATGTGATACATCTGATGATAATTTTTCATCTTGAAGGTCGAAAGTTGGATTCCACTGTAATTTCTCAATGTCATCGTCTTAGGATTGGTATGTGAGCTAATCTAGTGAATAATGTCTACACATGAGAAGGCAGGGTAACTTCATACAACCCTGTAAAAGCCTGACTTGTGGATGTTAACATAGACCTATCGATCTTCCATATATTCCTTGAAACTTCCTCTAAATATGTCCTTAATTTCCTACAATGTTATCTTCATGTCCTTCTCTATGAATAACTATGTGTCTGCATAGCTTGGCAAGTTCATTAACACATATTTAACTACATCTCCAATGCTTCTCTCTATAGTATCCTTTGATACATCTCTCTTGGAAACCATGTTGCCTATACTGCTAAGAAGTTGCTTAATAATTGTTTTACCTGAAGACAGAGAGGACACTCATGGCATGAAAATGTTAGCTTAAAATAAAAAATAACTTTCAAGACTAATAATGCAACAAACTGGGCAACTGTCGGGCAAAATTGCACAATTCTGACTTTTAGAGGTGAGGGAATGTCAGCTAGATCTGCGCATTACACAATTCAAGCTACCAGTGAGAGGTGATGATGACTGGAACTATAATGAGCAGTCCAGTGTGGCTTGTTGATGACTGGAACTACATAATGTGCAATTCAGTCTGCCTTTGAAGCTGGCTGGAACTGTGCATTATGCAATCCTAGTGGGAAAGACTCCAGGACTGTCTCTTGGATATGTGTAGTGTGCATCTTGAGCTAGTCACTCGTGGCCTCTACGAAATTCCTGGAGCCAAGATGGAGCCTTCAGATCGAGAAATGTGTAGTGCATGATGGGAAGAGCCAGATCTGGGCTAAGGCAACCCAGGTCTGCCCAAGGGAAACTTGAAAACATTCATATATGAATGTGTCAGTGAAGCCTGGTGCACACCTAAGTGAATAGTGATGCATGAAACCAAAACAAATGCAGGAATCGATCAATCAGAAGAACAACGAAACTTGTGGGGAGAGTCACTGCAACATCAACCCTTAGTGTAAAAATTAGGTTATGCATGCGACACTTAGGAGAGGCAATCAAAAAAATTAAAAAAAATACTTCTACAAGATAAAAAAAGCCAAAACGCCAACAACATTTCAATAAAATAGGCAAAACAACACTCACACAACCCAATGAAACAAAAGCGATATAGAAAGTAGCAAAAGACAAGAAAATCAAGACTTACGCAAAAAAGTTGTGTCGCCTGTGATGAAGGTTCCTAGATGCCTCAAGAATGCCAAATCTCGAAGATCGAGTGTGAAAATGAGCTATGGTGGTGTCCATTAAATAGATTTGATTGATTTAGGGTGTATGACACGGAGACCGAAAATCTAGGAAAAAGAGAAAAGTGGAAGAAATTTCTAAAATTAACTCAAGTGTAACTCCCACTACTAAAAATAGATCCCTAGTTTTTATGAATTATTTTTCATGTTTTCCTTTTTTATTTTTTGTCAAGGACTTCCATGCATGCATGGAGAAATTGCGTAGTTCAAGGGGGAACCAGGCAACTTGCCGTCACATTCATCGGGCAACAGTTGAGGGAATGCTTTTGTGCAATTCCTAGGTTAAGTGGCTTTGGCTACCTCTCATGTTTTGCACAATTTCTGGGTTGAAGACAAGCTACTGGTTGGGTCTACGCAGTTATGGAGCTGAAGCTCACTGCTAGGTTGAACTGCACATTTATTGAAGGCAAGGTTGGTTTCCCTCTAGGACTGCGGAAATTGGCAAGCTAGTGCAAGAACCAAATTGCAACCAAGTCACGGGGTTAGCTTGTGGTTATAAAAAAGGGAAGTAATTAATAGAAGTTTTAAAGAAAAAGATAAACTCAAATGAAAGCATACGTACCTGGGGAATGTAAGACAGGCTGGTAAGATTTTAGTAGGGAGGCTCCAAAACGAAGTGAAGGCAAAATTTTGGAGGGTGGTTTTAGCTGCTACAACATGGAAATCTTAGATAGACGCGATTGAAAATGACATGGGTGTTTACAATTAATAAATCACAGGGGATGAATTTGCAAAAAGTCACTGTGGATATTGGAGATAGAAAGAGTCATGGCTTGGCATTTACAACTATATCAAGAGTGAATTCGATAGATGGTGTGAACATTTCACCACCGTTTTCTTTTGAACATTATTCTAAAATGAAAGATAGTGTATATGTTTCACTTAGAAAGAAAGAGGAGGAGAAATTAAAGTTGATATCATTTCAACGATATTTTTTTTGGTTTGAGCTCAATGTTTTGGCATGTCTTTTAGAAAAATATGGATAGTTCTCTGTGGTTTTTTTTGTTTTTTACCATTATTTGTATGCACCTTGATAACTTCTTTGTTCTTCCTATTGATGTTTTCAATAGATTTGTTTATTGGTGAACTAAGTCAACTGACTATTTGGGAGGAAATGCATGTGCAATTATTTTTTTTAGTGGTCATCTTGTTCTTTGATTGGTTTATTCATACTTGTTTCCATTTTTTTCCCTTCTTCTTTTGAATCCTCATAAATTTGTATTTCATAGGTTTTTTCTATATTTGATACGAAAGAACGAAAGACATATATAAACATTTTTGTTTGTGTTGATTTGTTTTGTTAGAATGTACTAATTTCAATTGTGTATTTTTTCTCAATGAAAAGAAGATAGTTAGAACAATGATGGTATATATTACATTTCAGTGATTAAATCTATTACATAGACCATTAGTTTTGTTACCTTTATTCGCACAAGGTTTGATAGAACACTTGCGGTCCATCCAAATTTTGTCGATAAGCATATTCATGTTTTGAAGGAATGAAATCAGATGTTGAAAATTTATATCATTTGCGCTAGAGGGAATCGGGAAGGGAAACAAGAAGGGATTGGCTTGAATGAGTGAAGTATCATGAACATTATCATGTTGACTTGAATTGGTGTTGCTTTTGTCACCGCTCTAGGGGTATTTTGGAAGAGGTTGGCATAAAATAATTGTGTTCTGGTCAAGTGTTGAAAGTTGGTTTTCTTGTCGAATTTGTTATTTTTGTTAGAACTAAAATGTATCTAATTGAAATTGTATTCTTTACTTCTTTCAATGTTGGTAAATTCCCTGTGATTGTCATTGTTTTGTGATGTTTCAAAATGGTTGTCCTTTTTTTGTCACATTGCAACAAATATTGTGAGACTCGTCCTTTGTTGACCATTTTCAACGATTGTTAGCGAATGACAATGGTGGTCGATAATGCAGAAATTTATGTTGTCTTCATTGCCTTTACTTTTTCCATTAATAATGTTTAAATTGGAGTTTTTGTATTTACACTACTTTTTTTTTTTTGTAACTATTTTTAATGTACATGTGATTTTGTAGATATTTGTATATTTGTTTGGTGTTGATAATATAATTCTGATAACTTTTTTTATTATTTACATAATAATAATCTCAAATAAAATATTTTTTATATTAATAGATAGTGTTCTTTTGAATAGTATCAATTATTATTTTTTATTCATTTACATTATTAATTGGCAATACACAATGTTTTTTTAATCAAAATTAAGTTAAAGAGTTTAGACTTCTGTGATCCATATTTTGATTGTGAGAATAATTTCGGCAAAAACACATAGAGAATCATTTGTTGATTCGTTTTGAACCAATTAGTGTGGTTCATCATTAGGACAAGTTGAGGAACAATTCTGAGTGATCAGTTAAATAGTGCATGCAAGTCCTTCAATGGCTATATGAACGGGAAACTGTTAAAAAGACCCTTAACAGCTAGATTAGACTAGGGTCTATTCAAATAATATAATAATTAAAGAGACCATGATTCAATTTTTATTTTTTATTTTTTTATTTTTTTACTACAATTATTAACTTTTCAAATAAATATTATTAATATAATAATAGACTAGGGTAAATTTTATCTTATTTTATTCTATTTTATTTATTTATTTAATATTAATTAATGATATTATTATTATCAATTCTTTATTAAAATTTTTTTTTTTTTTGCTTGGCAAAGGCTAACTAAATATATTAAAAAACAAAAGGATTATTTACAAGAGGTGAACACCTCTGAGAGTGAGAGTGCAGCTCTCGGTCAAAACTTTCTTCACCAACCTGGAAGGACTGTATATGCAGGCTAGCATAACAAAACATAACAAAACATAACAGGACTGTTTGTCTCGACACTGATAGACAGACTTGACATTACAGAGATGACCCGATCCGTAGGGCTGAGACCTTAAAAACCAAACATGACACCTAACGGCAATGATAATTGCTGCAAACCACCTTACACAAAGAGACAAAATAAAGACGCACTGAACGCCTGAGGACAGGCTTACCCAGAACACTACGGGCATCAAATTCCCAGTTTCTTTTGCGCCTCAGCCTCGCGCTCCTGCGCACGTTTCTTGCGGTCTTCAGCAGCAAGAACAGGGTCCCGCTCCCACGTAACCTCCATACCAACCGGAAGAGCATCAATGCTCTCAATGCCAGGCGGAAGCTTAAGATACAGGGTGTAATCAAACGTATCCTCAGATTCTGCTCTATTCGTCATGCTTTGCGGAAAAGAAGACTTGCAGGGATGGCTGTCTTTTTGAACCTCTGAAGGATCCCCCATAGAGTCCAGGGGTTCTTTCCCTTTGAGGCCTCTGATCTCTTGGAGAGCTTCCTTCTGCTCAGCGGAATAGCCAACTGTGCTATCCTCGTCCATCTTGCTTTGATTTCCCGGACTGTAGGAGCTATCCTTACTCTTGGAGGAATTGTCCGTGGATGGGGGAGTTCTTTCTTCC
Organism: Pinus taeda; assembly: GCA_000404065.3. Taxonomy (NCBI): domain Eukaryota; kingdom Viridiplantae; phylum Streptophyta; class Pinopsida; order Pinales; family Pinaceae; genus Pinus; species Pinus taeda. Next base: position 27,323 of record APFE031047630.1, on the reverse strand, counting down.
TTATCCTCTTCCGAGCTTCCATCTCCCTCATCCTCTTCTTCAAAAATGACTGTTATCATCGCCTTGACCACTGGTTTATTCTTCTTGCGTCTGTAGTAGAGAGTCGCAGTCTACACTGCGTTGCAAACATCTTCTGCCGAATTCTCCGAGTTCCCCGGGGGAGGTGAAGCACAAGCCAAAGGCGAAATTCTCCGCGGGCTGGAACGATGACTACCGCTAGTGCCACTCTGGCTCCCATTGGAATTACCACCCCTTTGTGGCCTGCGATAGCCAGCTCGAGGTTATTAAAATAATTGTTATTAATAGTAATATTATTGTATTATATTACTTCAAGTTAATAGTAACATTATTATATTAAATTTTCACATTAAATATTATTAATAATATTTCAAGCTAAGTTGATAGTAAACATTATTATATTAATTCCCAGGTTAATTATATTAATTTCAAATTAATATTATTAATAATATTAGCATAGGGTAAATTTCTTTTTAATATATGAGTGATTAAATAACATTAATATTATACTAAAAATAAGGGTCTAGGGTAATTAAATATTATTAATAAAATGATACTAATGCTATTAAAAGAGTGATATTATTATTACTAAACTATACTTATCGTAAGAAAACATCGTACAACTAAACAAACAGAGAGGGGTCAGACAAAGAAGAGGCTAAGACAAAAGGGCTAGGACCCAACACCTACTAATCTTCTAGCCGTCATCCCTATTGAGATTCATAGGTCTTTTTTCGATCTCAAGGGCTTCTCTAAATTTACGATGGTGAAACTGCGCAACTCTTGCAATAGCTTGAGCCTCTTCGATACAAACATGATGTTTAGTTTTCTCGGCATGCTCTGCAAGGGCTAAGGACTTGGCCCTTATGTGCTTCAAGTCTGCTAAGTGCTCACTAATCCTCTGATTAATAGAACGACCAGTTTCACCAATGTATGGGGCCCCACAAGAACAAGGAATGACATAGACACCTTCCATGTCTTTAGGGTCAACAGGATCTTTAACAGATCAAAGAGAGCTACGGAAGGTGTTAATAGGTCAAAAGGTCGAGGGAATATTGTGCTTCTTAAGAATCCTGGAGATCTTATCAGTGGTTCCTTGGATGAAGGGGAGGTGTACCCCCATGATCCGGTCATTAGGATCTTTATGGACAGAAGGCTCCTTCCGAGCCTTGAGGAAGGCTTTCTGACCTAGGTGTCTACTGTAACCATTTTTAACGAAGACATTCAGGAGATGAGCCTTCTCCTTTGCCAAGTTTTTCTCATCAGAGATTCTTAATGCACGAGTAGCAAGCGTGTTGAGAACGCCTAAATTCTGAGCAGGGAAATGATGAGAGCTTGCGTGGAGATAATGATATTATTTGAATAGGCCTTGGTATAATCTAGCCGTTAAGGGTCTTTTTAACTGTTGCCCATTCATATAGCCATTGAAGGACCTCCATGCACTATATAAATGATCGCTCATAATTGTTCCTCAACTTGTCCTGACGATGAACCACACTAGTTGGTTCAAAACGTGTCGACAAATGATTCTCTACGTGATTTTGCCGAAATTATTCTCACAATCAAAATTAAGCTCTTATTTATTTATATTTTAA
>APFE031047630.1:0-22427 GCA_000404065.3 Pinus taeda | reverse complement strand
TAAAAATTCGCCCCATTAAAATATAAAAAGCCTTAAATTCGCCTTTGGGCGATTATTCGCCCCTAAAATTACCCCTGTGCACTACTGTGCTTCTGATATATTTAATTTTATAAAAACTGGACCTGAATTCTTTGTTTTGATGAAGAATACTCTTATGTGATATGCATTATTGCTTCCTGTAAAAGTATTTCCAAGTCAAAAGGCGGGATCTGAATGCAATTCATGTTGGAGGAGACTCAAATACATATGGTACTACTATCTATGTTTTTGTTTCATGCTTTTATGTGAACCAACATTTATTTATTTTGTTGTTATTGATGTATGTATATGTTTTCACGGCATTTCTTTGGCTTATCACTATTGAATGTTTAAGAGTTGTTATTCTTCATACATATGTATGTCAATGATATATAAATATTAGTGTGATAACGTTTTAATTATTACTTTGTTCAACTACTTGAACAAAGTAATTATCATATGAATAAATATTTTTGTTTATAAGTAGAGTCATCTATATGCCTACTTGTCAATAAGAATCATAAAAAATTGCACTAAGTGAAAGACTTCTCGGGATAGATTAATTATTTAGATTGTTGCATTTTAGAATAAATCATCCATCATTCCCATTAGATATTAGAAAATAAATCACTTATCCATCCCATTTATAAATCATTGGGAAACTGGTCCCTTTATATCCAGTCGGAGCCACCACACCAAACAGAAAAGGAGCTGCCTTTAAAGTCCACATCGGGTGGTTTTCCCCAATGTCGATGCAGTGATTTTCAAGGCATCAACATTTTTGGCGCTGGAAGTAGGGCATGAACTATGAATGGCGAGAAAACCCAAATCTACAATCCATTCTGAGAGTAAATCTCCCTCCACCTCACCTCCGACTTCTCCCTCGCATGCTGAAACTCCAGTATTCAAGCGAGAAGTTAAAGAAACAACAACCACTGCTCAACCCCAAAAAATCTCAGATAAATCAACTCTAGAATCTCTTGAAGTACAGTCTATAATTCACAAACTTCAAGGATTCTCAATATCACCACAGAAATCCGAGTTATCTCAAGGCAGTGTAACTTCGCAATTCGTTCCTTCTCTCCCCCTCACTAGACTTTAGAGTGAAAAGCTTGGTATTGAACCTACTGAGTTACCTTTGCCTAAAAGGAAAAGAGAAAGGAAGACAACTGAAGGGTCTAATAGTGAAACTTTCTCATCATCATCATCCATTTCATCTTCTCTAATGCAAAGTCAACCATCCACTCCTCCACTCCAGATTGTCATTCAACAGGATAATGGAACTTCAACATCTATTTCTCAACCATCTCAAACTTCAATATCTACTCCTTTGCAACCATCTGGAACTTCATCGGTGCTATCATCCATTAGTAGCTTGACAATGGCACAGAACCCATGGAACAATCTTGGTGTAGTCACAATGCCTACACCTTTGCACCCATTACCAGCTCATCCTGAAAAATGGTTGCCAAAATTCAATCTAGATGCAGGAATATAGGCAAACGAACACATAAACAACTTTATGTTGTCAGTCAACTTAAAAGGAGTTACTGAGGAAGATGTGGTTGTTAGAATTTTCCCTTATACCCTACAAGGATCAGCCGGGTCTTGGTACTTTTTCTTACCATTAGGATCCATTACTAGTTGGAATATTTTCCAAGAACAGTTCTTAACTAAATACGGTGATGACAGATCTGTAGCAACACTAATCAATGATCTTTCAAATCTTAAAACAGAATCTAGAGAGCCTATAAAATAGTTCAATTCATGATTTAATAAACTGTTAAATAAGATTCCTACTGCCTCTAAACCTAGTGAACAAGTTAGAAGTGAATGGTATATAATAGATTTACCTTCAAACATAGCTATCTTTGTAGATAGAGCTGCAAAACCTACTCTAGCAGAAAATATGAAAGAGGCACTTGTTGTAGAAAAACGTATCATCGCCTTAGAAAAGAAAGTTGCTCTTGAAGATAGAAAATCTAAAAAAGTCACCTTCAAAGATGATTCTAAGAAGAAAATGGCTAAAGATCCATGTGATATGGAAGGTCTCCAAAACTTTCTAAAGACTATGTCAAATGAAATGATAGAAATAAAGAAACAAGTATCTGAGACTTCAACTAAAAAGCCATTTAGAAACTTTAAGAAACCAAAATCAAAACCCCCTAATGTTATATCCAACGCAGAGTCAGACCCCAAAGATGATTAAGAAGAAGATACAGTCTTATCATCTGAAGAAACTGAAGAAGAGGTAACTGTAGAATGTCATGGGATGTGGGACTTCATTTTGCCCAATTCCGATACTGAAAATGAACAGGAAGATTTCCCAGTAAGTACCAGGAGTAAAGGCACTCCAAAACCTGTTCAAGTAAATCAAAAGAAAAATAACATGGGTACTACTACTAAAGAAAAGGCTCCCACAAATAAGTTTACAGCGATACCTACTCAAAATCAGCCATCAACTTCCAATCCACCTTCAACATCTAAAACATTAGTAGTTACAGACTCTATGGATTACAACATCATTGAAGACATGAAGAAAATGAAAGCAAATATCACTATGTTTGAGCTTAGTAAACTCAAACATCAACAAAAATTGCTGCTCAAGGAACTAGATGCAATACCTTCTTCTCTACCTCCAAATGTTGTATTCTCCAAAGCTGCTAATGAAACTGGTAAACCACCACCTAGTAGAGTGGAAGCTACTGATGCTGTTCTCGTTGGAGATATATCAAATTCCCATACTCCTCCTTTTCTCTTGACCTACAAGATTTATAATAGAAATCTGCACAATTGCTTGATAGACTCAGGGGCTTCATTGAATATAATGTCGGACTCAGTTTGTTCTAAACTAAATATTGAACCCCAAAAGTCTGCAATCCATATTGTCCAGTTGGATAGAACTAAGGTCCAAGTATTAGGAGAAATAAACTCAGTTACCATTAGGTTATCAGCTAATCCAAGAGTGGTTCAGAGAATTGACATATTAATTGCTAATATTCCTGAGTTCTATGGTTTGATTTTGAGTAGAGACTGGTCTGAGAAACTTCATGGTTACATTTCTACTGATTGGTCTCACATGTGGCTGCCCTATAAAGGAAAGCCAAATCAGATTAAGATTGATCGGGAGAAACATATGACTCATACTGTAACAGAGTTTGAATAAGAAAACTAGCCTATAGCATTCAACAATAACATTCTTGGTAACTACTCATCTGAATCATTCTTTGGTAATTTTACTACTCAATCATCACCTTTCTCAGTTAATAATTTCACGTCTCAAATTGAAAAAAAATCCCAAACAGATACATCCAGGTGTGTTAAAATTGCTAAGGAAATTGTAAATAAAACTGTAGATAAACCTTTATTTTGGTCATTATATTTTGATGGGTGTAAATCTAATCAAGGTTCAGGAGCAAGATGTATTTTAGTTAGTCCTGAGGGAGAAAAGACTATGCTATCATGTAGATTAGAATTTGAGTGCACAAATAACACTGCTGAATATGAAGCCTTGATTCAAGGACTTTATAAAGCAATTGGTCTTAAGGTACAATATTTGAAAGTGTTTGGTGACTCTGAAACTGTTATAAAACAAGTCAGAAATATTATACATTGTCTTTCTAGTCACATTAAAAATTATCAATCCTTGGTACAAGACCTTGTATCTCATTTTCTAGCATTTAATATTTCTCCCATTGCTAGATCTCAGAATGCAGCAGTAGATTTACTAGCCAATGTTGTTTCTAAGCTCCTTCCATCTGAAGATTACAGTTCCGATAGATATTTAGTAGAGTTAATTTTCAGACCATCGATTCCCGATAATGTCACTAACTGGCAAGTATTCAATCATGATGATGACATTTTAAATTTCGTAACTTCTGATAAGTCCTATGATGATCAAATTATTGATGAAAGTGAGCATGATCTTCAAATGAAGGAAAAACTTGAAGAAAATTCAATACCTAAACCAGTGGTCAAACTTGAAGACCTTTATGACATCAAGGTTTAAACATGTTACTAATTCAAAGCTTCAAAGTTCTACTTTGAAATTTGAATTAATAAACCTTGGTACAGAGGACAAGCCACAAAACATAAATTTGGGATTAGAACTTACTTCAGAAGAAAGAATTGCATTTATCAGATTATTGCATAGATATAAAAATGTCTTCGCTTGGAAATATGATGATTTGAAAACATATGATACTTTTTTCATACATCATACAATTCCAATGATATCTGAATAAAAACCAGTACAATAGAAATTAAGGAAAATTCATCCCAACCTCGAAAGTTAAATAAAAGCTGAGTTAAACAAACACTTGAAAGCTAAGATCATTTTTCTTGTTAGACATCCAAATTGGGTGTCCAACATGGTGCTAGTGAGAAAGAAAAATGGTGACATTAGAATTTGTATTGATTTCAGAAATATTAACAAAGCAAGTCAAAAGGATAACTTCCCACTACCAAAAATAGAGAAAACTCTCCATTCAGTAGCTGATTCTGAATTAATGTTTTTCTTAGAAGGTATTTCAGGGTATAACCAAATTTTGGTGCACCCCAATGACAGGCTTAAGACTACTTTCAGAACTAAATGGGGAACTTATGCCTATCAAAAATTGCCTTTTGGATTAATTAATGCTAGAGATACATTCCAAAGAGAAATGGACATAGCATTCAAAGGTCTAATCAATAAATCAGTATTTGTCTATTTAGATGACATCATTGTCTTCTCTAAGAAAAGATCAAATCACTTACATGATTTGAAACAAATCTTTGAGCGGTGTAAAAGGTATGGCATTTCACTCAATCCTAAGAAGTTCCTTTTTTCTCTTGACCAAGGTAAACTCTTGGGGTCCATTGTTTCAAAAGATGGTATTTATATTGATCCAGATTGAATTAAAGATATTTCTGATATCCCAATTCCACATAATAAAAAAAAAATGCAATCATTTTTAGGTCAAATTAATTTTGTAAAAACATTTGTTCCAAATTTTTCACAGATTGTTTTACCATTACAAACCATGATCAAGAAAAACTCAGTGTTTAAATGGGGGCATATAGAAAAGGAGGTTTTTGATTCAATCAAGCAAGCAATCATAAATTCTCCCACATTAAATACTCTTGATTTTTCAAATCATTTCATTTTATATACTCTTGCATCTGATTCATCTTACGCAGCAGGGCTGACACAAATCAATGATCAAAACTTGGAAGCACCAATTTCATTTATAGTTCAAACCTTCAAGGTGTTGAACTTAATTACTCTGAAGTTGAAAAGTAAGCCTTTGCTGTATACAAAGCCATTAAACACTTTCGGCCCTCTCTCTTAAAGGCTCACACAAAAGTTATAGTCCCTTTTTCAGCAGTAAGAGAGTTACTAGTTCAAAGGAAATTGGGAGAAAAAAGGGAAAATTGGGTCACGACATTACAAGAGTATGATTTGGACATCAGACCAGGAAAGATTGCCAAAGGCCAAGGGTTTTGCAAGTTGTTAGCAAGAGCTTCTAATATTCAGGAATATGAAGGTACAAACCATATTGAAGAAATCAATGAGATAAGTACCATTAATCCTGAATCCCAATATGCAGATTTGATATTCTATTTGAAAAATGGATATTCTCCTTCTAATATTTCCTATAAAAATAAACGTGCTATAAGACTGAAGGTAAAAAACTTCATGATTGTTGATGATGTGTTGTTTAGATGGAATTATGATTCAATTTTGTTAAGATGCTTGGAAAAACTTGAAGCGCAAAAGGTCTTGCAGGAACTACACGATGGTTCAACAGGAGGACATTTTGGAGCTGATACAACAGCCCACAAAATTATTCATGTTGGGTATTATTGGCCCACCTTATTTAAAGACACTCATGAATATGTAAGGAAATGTAGAACATGTCAAACTACAAGTGGAAGACAAAGGAAGTCAGCTTTTCCTTTGCAACCAGTCAACATTGAATAGCCCTTTGAACAATGGGGATTGGATATCATTGGAGAAATTATTCCACATTCATCCAAACTGCATCAGTATATCCGTACAGCTACAGATTACTTTACTAAGTGGGTAGAATCAGTTCCTTTGAAGACAACAAACTTTGAAGCAATCATTGAATTCATAGATCAGTTCATCATTACCAAGTTTGGTGTCCCAAACGCTTTTATTTTTGACAATGCATCTTATTTCTCCGGTAATTCCATACTTGAATTTGCTATCAAAAGAGGATTCAATTGAAGTATTCTGCAAACTACTACCCTTAGGGTAATGGTTTAACAGAATCCACTAATAAAAATCTTATCAAAATCATTAAGAGAACTATTGATCAGAATCATAATAATTGGCATAAGTCTTTGATATTTGCACTATGGGCAAACCGTATAACACAGAAGGCCTCAATAGGCACTTCTGCATTTAATCTAGTGTATGGAAAGGAGGTTGCCATACCAGCAAACTTAGTACTTCCATCACTAGCCTTAGTGCAGTTTATTGAAGAAAATCCCTCATCTTCTACTCAATTGAGACATGATCAGATCCTGAAACTAGAGGAAGAAAGGGAGAAAGCCCAAATTACACATGCAAAGCATCAACAAACTATTAAGTCTTCTTTTGATACAACTTCAACAAGCTCAAAACATTTACAAGTTGGTGATCTTGTTTTGAAATGGGACAACGCCCATGAGGATAAAGGAAAACACACTAAATTTCAGAAAATATAGCTCAGACCATTTCAAATCAGCGAGAAGATAGGCCCATCTACATTAATATTGTAAGATCTATCAGGAAAGAGAGATTATCTTCCTGTCAATGGGCTTATTTGGAAAAAATTCTTCAATTGAGGAGGTACACCTTCTCACTTTGTAAATATTCAATTTTCAGCTATGTTTGTGTGAATAATTAGTAATTTTCTTTTTTAGAAAATAAAGTTGTAAATAGCCTTCTATTGGTATTTACTATTTTGAATAGGTTACTTAAAAGAAAATAGTCTTAATATTTACTTTTGATAGATGAAAGCCTTGAAGGAAAAGGGAAAAGTTCTAGGAAATTAGGTATAATTAAACTCTAAAAACCCTTTTTATTTTTGTGAAATCTTCTCAAAACTTGAAAATACTGTAAATCATTCTAAAGTTTTAGAAGCCTAAAAAAGCTTATCAATAGAAACCAAAGATTGATCCAATCAACTCTCAAAACTGTCATCCATGTTCTCTTAAGGAGAAAATTATTCATCCCATCCATCAAAGTTTATGATTTTTCAGAGTGTAATTCTAAAATATATTTGATATAAAAGATAAGAGGTCTCCTCACGAGCCTTGCTTACCATATTCCTAGGGGACTAATTCAACTGACATTACGAACATTTCATACCAAAATAGGGTAATGGCTTATAATTATAAGACAAGGGGTCCCATCACGAGCCAACTTATTTAGTTAAATTACAACTAGTGAATGGCATTGTCAACAGCTAGCCACCAAACCAGGACAATGGCTTTTTATCTTGCAAAATAAATAAATAAGGAAAAAAGAAATGTAATACAAAAAGTGTGGAAACATATCTTTTTGATTCATTCTTTTAAATTATACTCTGAAATGGATGGAACAATGAATGATCAAATGGTTAAAAGGTGACCCTACCGAGACTATGAACATTTGCTAGCAGTAGTGGCTCTATCTATGACGAAGGAGTCATTATACAAGTGAAGTCGGAGGAGTCTCTTGTTTTATCATTATCAACCAATTAAGGTTTACTTAATCTTAGAATGTATTTAATTTTGAGATGAGAAAGAAAAATCAAAAATAGTTTTCATTATATTCAGAATTTATGATTACCTAGTTATATTAGATTTTCTCTATCCATTAAGGTTTTTAGATTAAGAAGGTTAAAATATTATATTATTTTCTCAGAGATAACTGTTTCTTCCAGTGAATCGCCAATTGTTGTGCTGTACAACAACCCCCCCATTTCTATGAAACTTTTAAACAAAATTTAAATGGGTCCCTTTTTAAATAAACATAGTTAGATTTGTGAGTTGATGAATAAAACTGGTATTGACCTCATTACAAGAAAAATATTTATCACAAGGCCCGATGTAAATAATTCATTTTATAAAGCCTTTTGATAAAAAACAAAGTGTCTCTTTAAAATATTATAAATAATTCCACATTTGCGAAAAAGCGATCAGAGATCACATATCACAATGATAAAGGGAAACACACAAATAAAGCCTCATCAAATCCTTCTATCTAATAAAGGAAATCGCAATCGGCAATCGGAAATATCATATGACAAAGGTACACACACAAAAGGTCTCATCAAATCCTCCAATCCGATGAAGAAAATCACAATCGGCAATCAGAGATATCAATAACAAAGGGACACAGCACAAGCCAAACGCCGATTGTGATCAATCAATTAGGCGCGCATCTCAAAGAAGAAAACATACGCTAAAATGGTTTGCATGCATAATATTCCGCTTGATTATAATATCACTTTTCGGCAATCGGAGATATTTGTTGCAAGTCATAAAGCCTCTCCCTCTGAAACTCCCAATTGTGATTTGCAATTTATCGTCGATCGTCGATCGAGGAAATCTGAAGACACGCTTGAAATAATCATTTATACGATCGACAAGATGGGCATTTATGGTATTCATTCACCATGATTGGCGGTTCGAACGGTTATTAAATTCTACAATTAAGAGTAAATCCCTCAAAATATTTCATTCCTGGTAATTCTTAACTGCATTTGATTTATCGTATGTCAATCACCGTAATTCTGTTTATTTCCATATTGGCTTTCGGTAGTGATATCTCTGTGTTACGGTTTGAAATTGTCTGTGTAGATTTTCTTCGAACCCATGAATCCAGAGAAGATGGGGAAGAAATATAAGAAGCCCAAAGCAACTCCTGTGGCCAAAGAACCAAGACTGAGTAAGAAGGGATTAATATCAGATACGACATATCTTGGTCTGGGAAATGCTAGCTGGGAAAGAATTTATAATCTGATAGAAGCAGAGGAGCCCGAAGAATTAGAAGAGGAAGCCACAGCTGATTCAACCAACAAGTCAAAGGGAACTCTCAAAGAATTGGCTTGTTCATACCTTCATAGGATAGCAGCACAGGCCAAAATTTTTCCATATACTGATGTGGTTAGATGGGTTGTTGAGAAAATCCCAACTTCAAATAGAACATTTTCCACGGTAGATGGAAGGATATTCGTCTCATTCAAGCCTAAAGATCTCAGGAAAATGTACCATATACCTCCACCCGCGAAGCGATATAACAAGGCATTCCTAGAAGCATTTGCAAAGGAAAATGACTTGGAGTCAGACCCGATCAAGCAATGGAGGAATTTCCCGGAGAAACATAAGCACGAGTCATCGGGTAAGTATTTTATCGACTCATTAGCTTCTCCTTATTGCTATGCTGGAGCTATGATGTGTAGACTGTGGGGACAACAAGATTCTACAAAATTAACTATAGATATGGTCCCGTTAATGGAAGATGCAATTAATGGTTATGTTATGGATTGGGCAAATATTTTGTCTAATAGACTAGCCACTGAGATTTTAGAGTACAGAAGGAATGCATATACAACTTCTCGTATCATTTCTCCTTTCTACTACAGTGCATATATTCTGGATATTATTCGTTTTAATTTTGAATACCCGGTACTCGGATGGAAGTGGACTTCCCAAGATATGAATCCTATTCATATTTATCACAAACAGTTTTGGAAGGCACACTGTAAAAATCCCTTGTGTAGAATTTGCAATAGTTTTATTTTACCTGTATTTTATTCTATTTTCAATAAGCCTGCCCCCAGGATATCCTAGGAAGCAGCAATTGATTTTACAGCCATAGGTAGCTGGTTTAGAGAGGAGAAATTTACCTATGTGAGGCTTTTTGGTAGCCTCACTAAACCCCATGTTCTCCCTCTATATGTTCTCGATAAATTGTTAGCACGAGAATTGGCATATCAGATAACTGTTGAAGTGACATCAAGAACCCTAAGGGATTCCAAGAAATAGATGTGGCCTATATTCCCCCACGATGTGGCATTTTTACTTTACATGATTACAAGCATGCAGAGAAAGAGGCAGAGAAGATTCAGATGTTGAATCTTGCCACCATTCCGAATAGGCAATATGACCCAAGAAAGGTTACCCATAATGTTACCGCTCAAGCTAAACTTGCTAAATTCGATCATGAAGCGAATAAATTTGATGATTTATTTGCTTCAGCTGAAACATTTTTTTACGTTAAAGGATTGGCTAGGATTAGGTATGAAGAAGAGGGGCTAGAAACGTTCAATAGGCTCAGAGCCCAGAGGTTTCAAACTCTGCCTTTGGACCTATTAGCTACAGCCCCTATAGTTCAGCCACCAAGTCAAACTAAACAGAAAGCTGCCGATAAGACTCCTGTAGTGGAAAAGATTCTTCAAAAAGAAAAATTTCCAGAGGAGGAGCAGGGAAGAGGAAAAGGTAGTGAACTCATTGATTCAAACATTTATGTTAATCCTAAACTGATCAAAGAATGGCAACAATTTGACTCCATCATCAGTAATATTGAGAGCCTACAAGGATTCAGCACACCTGAGATGACAACTGGTCAGAAATCAGCAATCAATACAGTTCTGATTGAAGGAACTAGCAGCCCACCCATAACTCACAAGGATATAGAAATAATTCCTGAGAATCCCTTTGATGAAATTGTTTTACATGTAGAAGAAATACCACCCTTGGATGTCTTCTACAACCCTAAGCATAGGGTTGTAATAAAAAGGAAAAGGAAAAAGAGGAAAGTTGATCAATCTTCTCTTTTGACTTCACAAATGGAGATAACAAACGTGGTATGGAGAGAAGAAGTTAATCCTTCTGAAGATCTCACTAAACTTTCTCAGTATGTCAAAGCATACACAACAGCTACAATGGACAAAGCATCAGAGGTCAGTAACTTGCTCAAGGAAAAAGACCAAGCAATTATTTTGCTGGAAACACAGGTACGAGAGAAGCAGTAGAAGATAGAGTAGTTGGAACAGTAGTTAGCAGCCCAGAGGCAGTCAAATGATCAATTGAACGAGAAATTGCTCAAAGAAAAACAAAGGATTGATCAACATGCAATTCAAAAGTAACAAGAACTATCCCAAGCATTGAGCAAGCTGCGATCATTAAATGAAAAATTGATTAAATCAAATGAAGAACAGATCGTTCAACTATCACTGCAAATAGAAAGAGTCAAAGAATATCCCCAAGTGGGAGAATTCAGGTCGGAAGCTCTACAAATTACCAAGGCATTGTCTAATCAATTGAGCCTATTATGTCATAACATCTCACTCGTTCTTCCCCTATGTGAAATTTCATCATCTATGGTTGATAAATAAATTGATGCGAGACTAAAATTGGAGCAAGCAGATGAAAGATTAACAGATTTTCTTGCTTGGCAAGAAACCAGAGAAGGAAAAGATGTTAATCTACCACAAATTCTGGAATCGCATAAAGAAATCCTATTCGCTGAATGGAAATATCAACTAATGAAAGCAGAAAGAACGACATCAAGATGCAGATTGGCAACAAGTGATTTGGTTGAATTGATTAACGATACTCTTTATTTATCAAATTTAATTACATAGTGTTCTCCAGGGAAACTTCCATCGATAAAAGCATTAGAACAGACATGGAAATAGGGGCAGGAGCAGAGGGAAAGATTAATCATAGGAATTCAAACTTTAACATGGGAAACCTTTTGGTTTTTCCTTTTTAAACCACATATTCAGAGGACGACAATGAAATGGCTCATCGATGCAATCCGTCATATGATTCCCAAACTTACCGATGCCACATACACTACTCAGTTACACTCAAACATGAGTCATCCACTAGAATTTCAATCGATGCTAGCCATTTGTCAGCTCAAGTCACCAAATGATCAACCCATACAGTGAACCATTCTGACCGACTCCAGCATGCCTATTTTGAGAAGATTGTCACATTTTTTATGATTTGGTTATACCAGTACATAGCACATTTATTTCATAGTATGTTAGTTTAATAGTATTTATATACCCTTTCATGTTTTTAGAAAGGGTCCTCAAATTTTTATATTAAGACTTGGATCGGACGTTGCACTACTGTGCTTCTGATATATTTATTTTTATAAAAACTAGACCTGAACTCTGAGTTTTGATGAAGAATACTCTTATGTGATATGCATTATTTCTTTCTGTAAAAGTATTTCCAAGTCAAAAGGCAGGATCTGAATGCAATTCATGTTGTAGGAGACTCAAATACATATGGTACTACTATCTATGTTTTTGTTTCATGCTTTTATGTGAACCAACTTTTATTTATTTTGCTATTATTGATGTATGTGTATTTTTTCACAACAATTCTTTGGCTTATCACTGTTGAATGTTTAAGAGTTGTTATTCTTCATACATATGTATGTCAATGTTATATAAAGATTAGTGTGATAATGTTTTAATTATTACTTTGGTCAACTACTTGAACAAAGTAATTATCATATGAATAAATATTTTTGTTTATAAGTAGAGTCATCTATATGCCTACTTGTCAATAAGAATCATCAAAAATTGCACTAAGTGAAAGACTTTCCATGATAGATTAGTTATTTAGATTGTTGCATTTTAGAATAAATCATCCATCATTCCCATTAGATATTAAAAAATCAATCACCTACCCATCCCATTTATAAATCATTGGGAAACTGGTCCCATTATATCCAGTTGGAGCCACCACTCTAAACGGAAAAGGAGCTTCCTTTAAAGTCTGAACCGGGTGGTTTTCCCCAATGTTGATGCAGCGATTTTCAAGGCATAAACACTTAGAAAATCACAAAAACAACGAAAAAAACCATTCAAAAAAAAACTTCAAAACAGCTTAGAGAACCACAAAACCAACCTAAAAAAACACAAAAAAAAACCTTCAAAACAACCTAGAAAACACTTTGAAACCACCAAAACAGAGTATGATTTAGGTTTTAAATTTGTTTCTTACTTTCAATGTTTTGTGTATAAATGCATATTTTTTTATTTGGAATGGTAAAAATTATGTTTTTTCTAATTATTTTAGGTTTTATAGTTTTTCTTTAAGATTTTATGGATTTTTTTTTTGTTATTTAAAATGCATTTTAAATTTCTAGCAAATTTGATCGAAAATATACCCCAAAAAACTTCAAAATAGAAAACAACAAAACTATATATAACCAGTAAATAAGTAAATTAGGAGCTTGAGATTGGCATGATGAATATGTTTGCTCATAGTGAAACTCAATTTATAAAATAAGAAAATTTAAATTTATCTCATTATTTTAAATTTAAAATTAAATTTGTATTTTAAATTTAAATTAATTTGTATTTTAAATATAAATTAATTTAATATTTTTTTATTATTTTTTAATAATAGATATAGTACAATTCTAGTTTTAAAATAAAATATTAATCTTTAAAGTTAAAAATCTAATATATAATATATATAAATATATATATATATATATATATATATTAATATATATATATATAATATATATATATATATAATATATATATATATATATATATATATATTCTCGGGTTGACAGGCTATTATCACAAGTTTGTTAAAAATTATGGGAGAGTAGCATCACCTCTAACAACATTATTGAACAAAGATGCATTTCTTGGACTCCAGAAACAACTAAGGCCTTTGAACATCTTAAAGAGGTGATGTGCCAAGCTCCAGCCTTAGCTATCCCAGACTTCACAAAAACCATTGTTGTGGAATCTGATGCCTCAAGAAATGGAATCGATGTTGTTTTAATGCAAGAAGGAATACCCATTTCTTTTGAAAGTCATCTAATCAAAGGAAAGTATTGACACAAACCTATTTATGAGAAGGAAATGTTGGAAATACTACATGCACTAATGCAATGGAGACCTTGTCTAATGGGAATACACTTCGAGGTAAACAAATATCATGATAGTCTTAAATAATTTTTGGAACAAAGATTATCTTCACAGGAGCAAACAAAATGGGTCACAAATATGTTGGGTTATGACTTTTAAATCATCTACAAAAAAGGGAAGCAAAATGTTGTTGCACGTGCACTCTCAAGAAAGGTGACATGGAATCATTTATTTGTTCCATTTCTATTATCCAACCTGATTGGATAACTAAAGCAAGGTATGAATGGAAAAATGAGGAAGAAATTTGGACACTCATTCAAAAGTTGTAGCAAGGTCCTAGTACATCTAATGCATTTAGCTGGAAAACTGATTCATTATGGTATAATTATTGCCTATATCTTTGTAAGAATTCCCAACTCAAGCAAAAGATTCTTTTGGAATTGCACACCTCCCCCTTAGGAGGGCACTCAGGATTTTTGGAAACTTACCACAGGGTCAAGAAGGAATTTTTTTGGGATGGCCTTAAATCTAATATTCAGAAATTTGTGGTAAAATGATTATTTTACCAAAAAAATTAAATTGAGACAATTAAGACATTGGGACCATTATAACCCTTATCTATTCCAAGTCAACATTGGGAGGAGGTCTCAATGTATTTTATCATAGGTTTACCCAAGTTTGAAGGAAAGAGTGTCATCATGGTGGTAGTTGGTAGACTTACCACGTATGCACACTTTTCTGCATTATCTCATCATTTTAAAGTCTGTACAGTTGCTACTACATTTATGGAAACAAATCAAAAGCTACATGGAAACCCAAATATTATTGTAAGTGATAGAGATCCCATTTTCACTTGAAATTTTTAGACAGAAATATTTTCTTATCTTGGTACTCAATTAGCTCATAGCTCATCTTATCATCCTCAATTTGACAGGACATTTGAGATAGTGAACAAATGTTTGGAAGGATAGCTTCGTTGATTTGTATCTGATAAGAAAACATAATGGGTCAAGTGGTTACCTCAATTGAATGGTGGTATAACACTTCCTTCCATACTGCAGCAAAAATGACCCCATTTATGTCACTTTATAAATATCATCCACCATCCATCACATCATATTTAAGAGAAAATTCTAAGTTTCAAGTAGTAGAAAATCACATCAAGCATCAACAATAAGTTATCTAATTCTTAAAGGATAACCTAAATCTAGCACATAATTAAATGAAACAAAATGCAAACCAACATCGTAGTGAAAGAATTTTTGATGTAGGCGAATGGGTAATTTTAAGGCTACAACCATACAAACAAATGTCCCTCAAGCAAGGTAAGAAGGATAATAAATTATCACCAAAGTACTATGGTCCTTACAAGGTGTTGCAAAATATTGGTACTATGGAATAAAAATTGGAGTTTCCTGCATCTTCCCAAGTACACCTAGTTTTCCATGTTTCATGCTTAAAGAAGGTTATCGATGACAAGCTCCCAGTTCAAATAGTTTTGCCAAAACTTGACGAAGAAGGAAAAATCATATTTGACTTTGAAGCAGTCATGGAAACAAGAACTTGATAGCTAAGAAATCAATTAATTTTAAAGTATCTCATTAAGTGGAAGAACTTACCCGCTGAAGATTCCACATGGGAGGATGAGAATTTTATATAGAAGCATGCGAAACTATTTAAGCGTTGAGTAGAACACTTTTTTTTAAGGATAGGGGCATGTTAGGTCCCTTTCATACTATTGCATCCCCCTTATTGTTATTGTTAGTGTATCCCATATTGCTATTGTTGTGCCCATGCATCCCCCATATATATAAGTTCATGTTTCAATAATGCATCATTGATAGATAAATTAAATTCATCATGAAAAGTGCATTTGGTCTAGTGAATAAAAGAATTTAGAATATTTTCTAATTTGTAACACATTGTTTCATTATGTAGTGTGTTGTACAAATAATATTGTCTTCATGTGCTTGCATCTAGTACATGTCATGTGTCAAAGTCAAATATTAAGAACGTAGAGTCTATTGTAGTACTTGGTTGGCATGAAATTTTATTAGTTTTTTAAATAGATTTATTTCAATTTTTTACATATATATTTACATATTTATGTGCTATGGATAAATTGAATTATTTAGAAATGAGAAAACGTGTGAAGATAGATTTGATCACTCCTTTCAATTGTGTTTACATGGAACCCTATGTACTTTGGTTGATAAATTATCAAAACATGGACTCTAAAGTTTAGGACTTTAGGCTAGACTATTCTTCTTGAGTTTAGAAATGGTTTTTTTAACAACATTTTTTTCTTGGATTAGTTTATATGTATTATATGTAATAAGCTTACGCATCCAATATATGTGCCTAAACTGCGGGCCATCGTAGTGTGAGAGGGTTTGTTATACGTGGTCTGGCTCATGATAGATCACATAGCCCACCAAGAGTTTATGTTCCCCTAGTAGATCCTACATTTGATGCCAGACAGAGTGTTAGAGGCACTGTTTCTGTCTCTATTGATGACCATGCTTGTACATCCATTGGACCTTCTTCACCCATTTCAGGTACACCTCCTGCATTTTTAAATCCTCTTTAAACTTTATGTGTTTATGCCTTGAAATTGTATTTAAATTTTAAATTACCTTCAAGTGATGTGTTTGAATTTAATGTATATGTTATTATGCTTCTAGTTTGTTAATTATATTTATGATTTTCAGTTCCTTAGTAGGCTAAAGTTGAGGCCCTCAGAGTGCAGCATTGGTCCCCCCGTGGGATGATGCTACAACTCAAATCACATTAGAGGATGTTATGACCCATCATGGACAAAACATAATAGAGGTATAGAAGATCCCTGCCAATTCAACAACTCGTCTTACATTATATTTGATGTTGGATAGCATGACTAGGTTGATCGATACATACTAGAGGTTAGGCCCACATAGTGACATATTACGATTCATACATAGGGTCAGGAGGCATGAGGTTAGAGGCCCAGATTCTTGCGAGCTGGTGAAAGAGGCCACCAAGGACATTGATTTTTATGGGGAGTTGTTTGACATCCCTCTAGATATCCAAGCTAGAGATAAAGGTCCAATTCCACTGAAATATTTTTGTAATGTTCATACAGCGCCCTTTGTGTAAGATAGATTCATTGGAGCTTGGGGAATGTTCCCCAACCATGACTAGGTGGACATTTATTTTGCTAAGAATTTATACGTCGAGTTTGTGTTACACATGAGGCCAGATTACACTAATACTAGATCTCATTTTGATGGTATCAGTAGGGGACGTATCTATGAGCACAAGGGGGCTTGTAGGGACCTTGGGCATGTACCACCACCTCCGATATTTTTTCCACTACCATCTCGGATCTTGGTATTACCGACAGAGTTAGAGGAGTTGTCACAACTCGGTGGTGAGACACATGAGACTATTGCAAACAACATGCAGGTGTCATTGGCTAGTGCGCATGTTGCATTGGATAGGGATATTAGGAGAACACCACCATTGCCTCATATCCCACTAGCACCCTTATATGATGATGTATTTATCGTGAGTTTACCCCTTGACCAGATTTTGACACATACATGAATGTATTGTAATGCCATTTGTGAGACTTGGAGGGTGCCTGGCCTACATGACATAGACCAAGTACATATATATACTAAAATTTTGACTCTTATTATCAAATTATGAATAATTATTTATGTTAAAATTTCTAGTTCATATTATATCACATTTATATTAGTAAGTTCGTGATAACATGTAGACATGTCCCAACTACATGGATGACCTTATGAGGTCATCCAAGGGGGCATCTAATCAGCCAGGGCATCCTCGACTAGAACATATTTCCATGGATTCTCCTGCACCTCTACCTACACCTTATATATTCTATGTGGACGAGAGTCACTATGTACAACCACATGGACCAATAGTTGAGGTAAACTTTTTTATTCCTAAGATTTTAACATTTTATTTTTTTAAGTTACATAAATATGCTAATGTAATAGCCTTGGTTAAAAAAAACCATCTAAATATAAAACTATAAGACCACGGTCATGGGACACATATTCCAATCTGAATGGTGGGTAAAAAAATCATATTGGGTGTTCACTTCAGTTTATTATGGCTAAGTAAATTGGCAAAGCCAATGGAAAAAGATTTGGAAAGGAATGAGACATTTACTGGCATTTTATTTATGAAAACAAAGGAAATTAGGAGAAAAGGAAGGTGAAAGGTCACAAGTTTCATGTGAGGAGGAAAATGAAGGAAACTAATGGAAAATGAAGAAAATAGAGGCTCCATTGATAGAAAGGCTTATGGGTATCAGTTGGTAGATTTTTGTCCGTCTAATTTTGGAGCTCTGATTCAATTCTATCTCTCTCATACTCTTGGGCACTTAGATTTTTCTTGGAGCACTCTTGGGGAGTGTGGCATACTTGGAGTTTTGGAGTAAGAAGGAAAAGGAAGAGTAGGAAATCTCAAGAGGACATCAAGATCAGCAGTTACAACGGGTTTTCCTTGTAGGTACCAAGTTACATGTATGTTTTCCTCACTAGTTTTGGCATGCATGGCATATGCATGTGGTTTATTGGCTATGATTTGTAGTTGGCATGGAGGATTTCCTCGATTGATAGTGGATTTTCCTAGCCTTTCCATTTCCTGGATAGTTGTAGTGTTTTGGGTTCATTTCTTTATTTTTCCTAGTTGGATCTCATGTTTCCTTTAGCTTGGGTTGATTTATTAGTTCTTGGAAGCACTAGTTGGAAAAAATCTCTAGAAGCCATGTAGTAACTTAGGTTGAGTTACAAGTCCTAGAATCCTTGGTTGGAAAAATTCTCTGGAAGCCCTTGGTGGGTTGATTTATTAGTCCTAGAATCCCTAGTTGGACAAATGCTCTGGAAGCCTGGAGTAATTTGTGGGTTGAGTTACTAGTCTTGGAAGCCTTGGTTGGAACAAACACTCTAGAGCCCTAGAAGGCTTGGGTAGAGACCAATCTGATGATCGTTTACTGATGTCCGACCATGAGGTGGAATCATTGTTTGATGGGTTGAGGTGGTTGGCCTCTAGAAGCCCTAGATGGTTTTGATTGATGTGTTTTATGATATCCCACATTCATGCTTGGAATATGGCATAAGGGTGACTCGCTGAAGAGATATTTGGCTCAGCCATATCTACGGTCGAATGGTACATGGAAGTCCCAGATCTGGTTGCATTTTGCATATGTTAATAAGAGCTCTTTCCTATTATAAATTATGGGTAAGTCTACTTGCTATTATGTGATCTTGGTGGTTGTATTAGCATTGTTATGTTGTTGGTTATATGATGGTTACGAGCATGTTTTATGACAGTGATGATGTATGGATCTCATCATGTTTTGATTTGTAAATGAATGAACAATGTATCTATCACCAAATAGATGAAATTATAGCTAATGATATAAGGGAACAATGCTTCTTAGCGATTCTAAAATAAGTATGAGACCCCTATGATCAGATATGGTATTTAAACCTTTAGATTACATATTTGTGACATGTTTGACGAAATGCATGTCATGGCTTATAAGGGTCCACTCTAATCCTTGTTGATTTTTTTACAAATGCGTCATTTTTATGTTGTGTAAAATCATTTATGAAAGTGTCATTGAGTTTTGGGCAGTCACCTGGGATTTGGGCCATAAAAATTGGCTCAAATCCCAGAGACGCGGGCACAGTACTAGGCAAAAAAGTCCCTGGACGCATGCATGCCCATTTTGTGCGAGCATCCAAAACCTCGTGGACACATGCATGCCCATATCAAGGGAGCATCCGGTGGTTTAATGGTCTAAAACTTCATTTGGTCTTAGGGGTTGGTTACCTGACTAATTGGGATGGCTCCTCGGAGTTCTATTACTGATGTGGAAGGTTTGTATGGTGTTTTTCCATCGATTCCACTTCCTTAATTGACACATAGTGTTATATACCTAGGGGGGATAATATGGGGTACCAAGGGAGGTACCAAGGTAATAATGTAATAATGGGATGGGCCATAGTAATAAATAAGGTGGTTAACCCATACCATGTAAGAGACCACAAGTAGTTAGTAATAATGTAATGGGCCCATGGTATTAGTGGATGGTATGAGGGAACCATGGTAATGATCCATGGTATTGCATGTATGAGGCCTATATAGAGGCTAGAGACCCCACATGGAGAGTGTGAAGAAATATAGTCAAGAGAATATTTGAAGAACTAATGTATGAAAAGCATATGGCTTGTGGAGTGTTCTCCTTCCTTAAGGAGTGAATGTATGGTGTTTCCCTACATTAGGTTTTGATAATAAAGAATCATTTCATATTATTTCTGGGTTTATTTGCATTATATTATATTTTCATATCAGATCTATAATATTTCCGGGTTAGAGCTATAACAAGTGGTATCAGAGCGACAACAAGTGGTATCAGAGCACTTTCTTGGGCACAAAAGTGGAGATTTTTTTTTTTTACTTTTTGCAGGAATTCAAGGGCGGCGAGTTGCAGATCATATCTGTAGGTTTTGGTACAAGATTTGTAAAATCTAATTGCAGATCTGTATTCTTTGTGAAAAAATAGCCGATTTCAAAAAAAAAAATCGGTCGAATCGGAGTCCGGATGAAGGAGATATTGCTGATCTAAAAATCAGTGGGGTTGCAGCTAATTTTTCAGGGCAGCGAGTTTGCGACGTAGATATGGACGTCCTGGTGCAAGAGAAACAAGATATAATTGTAGATATAGAATCTTTGTTAAAAAACACCTAATTTAAAAAAAAAATCAGTCGAATCGGAGTCCGGATGAGGGAGATATCGCTGATTTAAAATCAGCGCTTTTTTCAAAAATTTTGGGTGACGGCGGGAGAGTAGCTGCGCAGATTTGAAATTCTAGTGCTTGGATCAAGATTTCTATCACATGGGCAGATGCAGAATGATTGTTCCATTTCTGGAAATAGGTTATAATAAGGATTCTGAGCAATATTGACGGAATTGTGACCATTTCAAATTTTCGCCAATTTTTTTTGGGATGACGGGCCTAGATCTGAATTCGGAGGACTTGTATCCATTTAATGGCTGTCATCCAGCCAAATGGCTAGCACAAATGGAGAAATGTTTTAGATTGAATTACATCAATGATTATGAGATTCAGCTGAATGTGGGACAAATGGTACTTAGACAATGAAAGATTGCAATGGTGGCAAAGACATCAACGTTGCCTTAGAAGGCCCTTGACTTGGGACAAATTCACAAAAGCTCTTGTGGACCACTTTGACCATAAAGCTAATCTTATGGATAAGCTCACACAGACAGACGCACAGCCTAGCAAAGATTTTATTTTTACAGGAAAGAAGGAAACCAAGGAACTTAAAGGGTTATTTTCTGCTGGTAGCTCCTTATTGCAGGTTCATGGATTGATTCAGAAGGAGAAGATCGTTGTGTCTATAAATCCTAGTTGCAAGCATAATTTTATCAATGCTAATTTGGCAAAAAAATTGCAAGTTCCAACAAAACAAATTGAAAATACACAAGTTGATGATGAGAATGTTCAAGTGTACAAGGATTTGAAGATTTCTATGGATAAGTATGTGTTGCATAGTTATTTTTATGCTTCAGATATGGATAACATAGATGTTGTTTTGGGATACCCTTGGATGGAATCAATAGGTAATATCAATATTAATGTACAGAAGAAATTCCTGAAGCTCTGGTATAAAAAGAAGAAAATTACATTACAAGATATTTCCATTAACAAACAGGTAGAGTCCAAGGAGGCTGAAGCAGAAGATGTTCCAGGGTCTGACATATTAGATGATGAGCCAGTGATGATAGACAATCAAACACAAATAGAGGCTGAAGCAGAAAATGTTACAGGTGCTGATACATCAGAGGAAGGCTCAGTGGTTGAAGTCATATTGGAAAAGAAGACACCACAATAGGCACCACAACAGGGTGAATTAAAGAAAAAGACACAGTGGGTTAAAACTTCAACATATCATCACCCACATCACCCCGCAAGAAAACAACTATCAAGATGGCAACCAATTAGCCACACGGACAACAACCCCCGCAGGGCAGATAGAGAGGAGTGAAGATCCACCTACTACACATCTACACAGAAGAGCTACCACAATCAACTTCCATCTCAAGCAAGCGAGGCACCAGCGAGACCGAGGGTTCACCTTTCTCTTGGATGGCTAGATGCACGTGCATGGTACCAGTGGACTACTCTTTTGAGTAGATCTTATTATTTGTGTTCTTCCCATGTTTCGGGGACAAAACATGCTTAGGGGGGTGGAATGTTATATACCTAGGGGGGATAATATGGGGTACCAAGGGAGGTACCCATGGTAGGTATTAATGTAATAATGGGATGGGCCATAGTAATAAATAAGGTGGTTAACCCATGTCATGTAAGGGACCACAAGTAGTTAATAATAATGTAATGGGCCATGGTATTAGTTGATGGTATGAGTAAACCATGGTAATGATGCATGGTATTGTATGTATGAG
>APFE031047619.1:0-13874 GCA_000404065.3 Pinus taeda | reverse complement strand
ATATTGTTTGTTTGTTTTATGCTTTATGTTTTACTATTTTGTAACACTATTACACTAATCCTTATTATTATTTAATAAGTGTTATTGCTATATTGTTTGTTTCTTTTTATGTTTTATGTTTTACTATTTTGTAACACTATTATACTAATCATCATCATTATTTAATTCATGTTATTGGTATATTAATAATTTCAATTCATGTTATAACTATATTGTTTGTTTGTTTTATGTTTTATGTTTTAGTATTTTGTAACATTATTTATGTTTTATGTTTTACTATATTGTAACACTATTTCGTAACACTATTTTGTCACGCTATTTATGTTTTAGTTTTTACTATTTTGTAAGACTATTATACTAATTATTATAATTATTTAATTCATGTTATTACTATATTAATAAATTTATTTCATGTTACTACTGTATTATTTGTTTATTTTATGTTTTATGTTTTACTGTTATGTTACACTATTTTGTAACACTATTACACTAATCATTATCATTATTTAATTCATCTTATTACTATATTAATAATTGTAATTCATGTTACTATTATATTGTTTGTTTGTTTTATGTTTTATGTTTTACTATTATGTTACACTATTTTGTAACACTATTATACTAATCATTATCATTATTAAATTTATGTTACTACTAATTAATAATTTTAATTCATGTTATTGTTATATTATTTGTTTGTTTTATGTTTTATGTTTGAGTATTTTGTAGCATTATTTTGTAACACTATTATACAAATCATTATCATTATTTAAATCATGTTATTACTGTATTAATAATTTTAATTCATGTTATTACTATATTGTTTGTTTGTGTTATGTTTTATGTTTTACTATTTTGTAATGCTATATTCTAACACTATTATACTATGTTTGTTTGTTTGTTTGTATTATGTTTTATGTTTTACTATTTTGTAACACTACTATACTAATCATTATCGTTATTTAATTCATGTTATCACTATATTAATAATTCTAATTCATGTTCTTACTATATTGTTTTTTTGTTTTATGTTTTATGTTTTACTATTTTGTGACACTGTTATACTAATCATTATCATTATTTAATTCATGTTATTACTATATTGTTTGTTTGTTTTATGTTTTATGTTTTACTATATTGTAACGCTATTTTGTAACAATATTTATGTTTTATGTTATACTATTTTTAAAAAATATTTTGTAAGATTATTATACTAATAATTATAATTATTTAATTCAGGTTCTTACTATATTAATATTTTTAATTCAGTTCTTACTATATTGTTTTTTTGTTTTATGTTTTATGTTTTACTATTTTGTGACACTGTTATACTAATCATTATCATTATTTAATTCATGTTATTACTATATTGTTTGTTTGTTTTATGTTTTATGTTTTACTATACTGTAACACTATTTTGTAACAATATTTTTTTTTATGTTATACTATTTTTTAACAATATTTTGTAAGATTATTATACTAATAATTATAATTATTTAATTCATGTTCTTGCTATATTAATAATTTTAATTCATGTTATTACTATATTGTTTTTTTGTTTTATGTTTTACGTTTTACTATATTGTAACACTATTATATTAATCATTATCATTATTTAAATCATGTTATTACTATATTAATAATTTTAACTCATGCTGTTACTATAATGTTTGTTTGTTTTATGTTTTATGTTCTACTAATTTGTAACAATATTATACTAATCATTATCATTATTTATCTCATGTTATTACTATATTGTTAGTTTGTTTTATGTTTTATGTTTACCATATTAATAATTTTATTTCATGTTACTACTGTATTGTTTGTTTGTTTTACTATTATGTTACACTATTTTGTAACATTATTATACTAATCATTATCATTATTAAATTTATGTTCTTACTATATTAATAATTTTAATTCATGTTATTACTATATTGTTTGTTTGTTTTAAGTTTTACTTTTTTGTAACACTATTATACTAATCATTATCATTATTTAATTCATGTTATTACTATATTATTTGTTTTTTATGTTTTACTATTTTGTAACACTATTATACTAATCATTATCATTATTTAGCTCATGTTATTACTATATTGTTTGTCTGTTTTATGTTTTACTATATTGTAACACTATTTTTCAAAACTATTTATGTTTAATGTTTTACTACATTGTAACACTATTTTGTAGTAATATTTAGTTTTACTATTTTTTAACACTATTCTGTAAGATTATTTTACTAATCATTAAAATTATTTAATTCATGTTATTAATATATTAATAATTTTAATTCATGTTATTACTATATTGCTTGTTTGTTTTATGTCTTATGTTTTATGTTATGTAACACTATTTTGTAACACTATTATACTAATCATTACCATTATTTAATTCATGTTATTACTATATTAATAATTTTAATTTATGTTATTGCTATATTGTTAGTTTGTTTTATGTTTTATGTTTTATGTTTTACTATTTTGTAACACTACTATACTAATCATTATCTTTATTTAATTCATGATATTACTATATTAATAATCTTAATTCATGTTATTTGTTTTTTGTTTTATGTTTTATGTTTTACTATTTTGTAACACTTATACTAATCATTATCTTTATTTCATTCATGTTATTACTATATTGTTTGTCTGTTTTATGTTTTATGTTATTACTATATTGTAACTCTATTATACTAATCATTATAATTATTTAATTCATGTTATTACTATATTAATAATTTTAATTCATGTTCTTACTATATTGTTTTTTTTATGTTTTTTGTTTTACTATTATGTAACACTATTTTGTAATGCTATTATACTAATCATTATCATTATTTAATTCCTGTTATTACTATATTGTTTGTTTGTTTTATGTTTTGCTATTTTGTAGCACTACTATACTAATCATTATCTTTATTTAATTCATGTTATTACTATATTGTGTGTTTGTTTTATGTTTTACAATATTGTAACACTATTTTGTAACACTGTTATACTAATCATTATCATTATTTAATTCATGTTATTATTATATTAATAATTTTAATTCATGTTATTACTATATTGTTTGTTCGTCGTATGTTTTATGTTTCACTATATTGTAACACTATTTTGTAACACTATTTATGTTTAATGTTTTACTATATTGTAACAATATTTATGTTTTATGTTTTACTATTGTTTAAGAATATTTTGTAAGATTATTATACTAATAATTTTAATTCATGTTATTACCATATTGTTTATTTGTTTTATGTTTTATGTTTTAGTATTTTGTATCACTATTATACTAATCATTATCATTACTTAATTCATGTTATTACTATATTGTTTGTTTGTTTTATGTTTTATGTTTTACTATATTGTAACATTGTTGTGTAACACTCTTATACTAATCATTATAATTATTTAATTCATGTTATTACTATATTGTTTGTTTGCTTTATGTTTTATGTTTTACTTTATTGTAACACTATTGTGTAACACTATTATACTAATCATTATAATTATTTAATTCATGTTATTATTATATTGTTTGTTTGTTTTATGTTTTATGTTTTATGTTTCACTATTTTGTAACACTATTTTGTAACACTATTATACTAACAATTATCATTATTTACTTCATGTTATTACTATATTAATAATTTTAATTCATGTTATTACGATATTATTTTATTTGTTTTATGTGATTACTATATTGTTTGTTTGTTTTATCTTTTAATATTTTGTAACACTATTATACTAATCATTATCATTATTTATTTCATGTTATTACTGTATTAGTAATTTTATTTCATGTTATTACTATATTGTTTGTTTGTTTTATGTTTTATGTTTTACTATATTGTAAAATTGTTGTGTAACACTATTATATTAATCTTAACCATTATTTAATTCATGTTACACTATTTTGTAACACTATTATACTAATCGAAAAGATAACTTGCATTCTTAATAATGTATGCATACTTAATTTAACATTCTAGTTTTATGTCAACTTTGGTACTTTGAATGGCTGATTAGGGTTTTGAATCGTGCCCTGAGGAAGCGCCGACAGCCTGCATCGCGCAGCCTCTACTACGCCTGACGCCTCTGCTCCTTACTTGTTCGGAAGGGAAGGAAGCAACAGTCATGGGCTCGAATCAGGGGGGGGCGTCGCAGCCCTCCCCTTCCAACCTCAAAGCAAATGAGGAGGTCATCTTTGGATCCTTTGATCCGTACCTGCTCTGTCAAGGGCAGAAGAATCCAGAAGACACCAGCAACTTGCAGAACGAACAAGATCCAAAAAATGACAAACCTCAGGTCACTTCGTTGACCTGCCGCCCAATAGCCAAGGAAAGACCGAGAATAGAGCTGCCAGGAGACATTATTGACAGCCGCATTGAATTCATGCAAGACCATGCAGTCATAGGAAAATTCATAGGGTTCTGGCCAACTAAACGAGCCTTAAGAGGATGGATAGCTGCCAAATGGAGGCCAAAAGGGGACGTCAGGCTTCAATTAGGAGCAAAAGGCTTCTTCACAGTTATATTTTATTTCTTGGAAGACAAGCACCGAATTCTGGGAGGAGGTCCGTATTTCTTCAATGCGGCAGGGCTTTATCTCAGAAACTGGAAACCCCATTTCAACCCAGACAACGAAGATCTGGCTTGGGCTCCTGTCTGGATCAGGCTCTTCTCGCTCCCAGAGGAATACTGGGCAGAGCAATGCCTAATGAAGATAGGTAATGGAGTGGGCAAATACATCAGGGTTGCTGAGGAAACAAAAAACCGTAAGTTCATTTCTTATGCCAGAATCTGTGTTTTCATCAGACTCAATGAAGCCCTTCCTGACTATGTCACCCTGACTCATAGAGATGAGGAATGGATACAACCTCTTGACTACGAGCATGTCCCATTTAGATGCCACAGATGCCATGTGATAGGACACTTATTTAGGGATTGCCCCCTAAATGCCAAAACCAGTGCTCCTGAGACCTCTGAAACCTCTCCCGAGGATGGATTCACCAAAGTCATGAGTAGAAAACGCATGCACAAGAAGCCTCAAAATGGGCCAAAACCCCAGATATCCAAAACCCAGAATCATGCTTCTAAGAATAGCTTTGAGTCTCTTGGCAATCTTCCAGAGGATTCCGCCCCATCCCATGAAAACATGACTCCCCCAGATTCCTATGCTCCTCAACCCAACACCCCTGCATCCAAAACCAGCTCTGTCACTTCGGGCGATCGCCCAGTAGATCTGCCTTCTGCCCCTGATATTAACCCTAATCGCCCTTCCTCCTCCTCCAATCCCCCCCCTTCTAACTCCTCTTGGTCCAAATCGCCTGTGATCAGCCCTATCATTCTTAGAAGAAGCCCGGAAATTGAACCCGTGATCCATAAGGAAATGAAAATGGACGGATTGGCATACTCTCAGAAGGATTTAGAGATTAATCAGGAAGAAGGAAGCCAAGTCCAAATCATGCAGGAAGAACCAGAAAGCATTGATTTAAATGGCCTGAATATCATTGATCTAGAGTTAGCATGCAGGAAACAAGCTTATGAGTCCATCACTGAGACCGACTTAGAAAAACTAGAAGAGGTCATCTCCAGAGCTTTCCACCAAAACAAACTTGGCATTCATCCTGGCAGTGAATGGAACGACAGCGCACGACCAAAGGACTCCAAAAAAAGAGGGAGGAAGACAGATCTCCAAAGAACCATAGAGGTTGGAAAAATCCTGGTGGATTCAGGAAGGTATGCAAAGTTGACGAAGTACTACAGGCCTGCACCAATCAGTTAAACCATGAATCTTGTCTCTTGGAATTTAAGAGGGCTTAACAGCCCAGGAAAACAAAGGATGTTGAAAAAAATGATCAAGATAGAAAATCCGCAGATGTGTTTCTTCCAGGAAACCAAATGCAACAGTACATCGCTAGGCCGCTTTCTTGCGAAGGCATGGCCAGGTTGCAAATCAGTAGCAGTTGATGCTTCGGGAGCTTCTGGGGGACTTTCTATTGCATGGAACTCACAAGCTGTCTCACTCTCAGATTTTCATGCCTCCCACTTTCTTATTCAGGAAACTTTCCATATAATAGGGACCAATGTTCATGGCAACCTATCCAATGTCTATTTTCCACAGGATCCCGGCAATAAAAATGCGCTCCTTCAAACCATTGAGGTATTAAACAGGAATCAGCAACATCCTCTTTGGATTGTTGGTGGAGACTTCAACATGATAACCAAGATAGAGGAGAAATCAGGAGGAAGAACAAGACTAGAACCAGAGGCAGATCGTTTCAAGGACTTCATTCGAATGGCCTCTCTCATAGATCTTCCATTCTGTAATGGTACCTTTACCTGGAGTAACCGTCGTGGGGGAAATCATCAAATCTCCTCTAAACTTGATCGATTTCTGATTTCAGACAATGCGGTCCACCTTGGGGGAGACTTCACAGCAGAAATTCTCGCCCACACTAGGTCTGATCACTGGCCAATAGCCTTGCAATGGCAAAGACCAGGGAATCATACCAGATGCCCCTTCCGCTTCGAAGCCTTCTGGCTAACCCATCCTGCATTCAAGAACTTCGTCAAAACCACTTGGGACTCCTTCACCCCTCCGGAAGGCTCAAAAATGTACCGGTTTCAGCAACGATTATGGTTCCTTAAAAGTCATCTAAAGCGCTGGAATAGGGAGACTTTTGGGAACATATTTGAGGAGCAGCAGAAATTAATTAAAGAGCTGAAGGAGCTTCATCAGAAAATAATCAATGATGGGCACACGGACGCAACTCTGGATCAGGAAAGGCACATATCAGATCAGTTGGAGGAACGAAGAAAACAAGAGGAGATATACTGGCAACAAAAATCGAGGGTCAGATGGTTGCGAGAGGGAGAGCGCAACACTAAGTTCTTCCATAACATAGCAGTCCAGAGAAGGATGCACAACAATATACCCTTCCTCCAGAGCCAGCAGGGAGCAAAAGTGGAGGAGCACAAGGAGATAGAACAGACCCTCCTTAATCATTTTCAACAAGTTCACAGGGAATCGGAGGGGGACAGACAAAGGGAGATTGGGAAAATAACCAGCAACATTCCCAAGCTCGTAACAGATGAACATAACGAGCTCCTCATGCGCCCAATTCAACCCCAGGAAGTCGATGAGGTAATGGCACAGATGAAAGAAGATAAGGCCCCAGGCCCGGATGGCTTCACCACAACCTTTTTTCACGCTTTCTGGGACATGATTAAAAAGGATGTCTGGGAAATAGTAGAGGAATCTAGAGCAATGCGATGGATTCTCCCTTCCTTCAACTCCACGTTCATCGCACTCATTCCCAAAGAAGAGAACTCCATGACACCTGACAAGTTCAGACCCATTGCCCTGTGTAATGTCATATACAAAGTTATATCCAAAGTTGTAGCAAACAGGCTAAAACCCCTCCTTCCTATGCTCGTCTCTCCGGAACAGTCGGGCTATGTCGAAGGAAGACAGATTCTGGACGGCATCATCCTCTCAAATGAAATCATTCACTCGCTCAAGCTCTCCAAGCAAGCAGGTATGTTACTCAAGCTTGATCTTTCCAAAGCATTTGACAAACTTAGCTGGACATACATTCACCACATGTTGATTGCTTTTGGATTCTGATCCTCTTGGGTCCGCTGGATCATGAGTCTCATCACCTCCTCCCACTTCTCTATCTTGGTCAATGGTTTCCCCTCCAGCCCTTTCAAGCCCTCGCGAGGTATAAGGCAGGGAGATCCCCTGTCCCCCTTTCTTTTTGTGCTCATGGCTGAAGGTCTAGGAAGGCACATCAAGCAGGCTCTCCTTTCTCATCAGCTCAAAGGAATCTCTATCCACCACACCGCTGCCTCCTCTCATCAACAATTTGTTGATGATACCATGCTTTACGGCTATCCTTCGGTCCAAGAAGCCTATCATCTGAAATCTCTGCTCAGCGACTTCTCAGCTGCCTCTGGCACCCATGTCAATTGCTCCAAATCTCATATCTTCTTTTTCCACACCCCTCCTGTGGTCAAAAATGCAGTCACCCGCATTCTAGGCTTCCGCACTGCCTCCCTCCCCTCTACCTACTTGGGAGCTCCTCTCACGGACTCTGCAATTAAACAGCCAGCTTGGAGGATCCTGCTTGAAAAGCTCAAATCAAAGCTCTCTCTATGGACTCTCCGCTCTCTTAATATGGCTAGTCGAGTGGTTCTGATAAAGTCTGTTTTACAAGCCATGCCCCTATACCTCTTTTCTATCCTAGCTGCTCCTAAATGGGTTCTAAAAAGGTTAAGAAATCTGCAGCGAGACTTTCTATGGGGAAGCACAGAGACAAAGCGCAAATGGGCCTTGATAAAGTGGGATAAAGTATGCAAGCCCAAAATCCAGGGAGGCATAGGCCTAAGGGACCCTGAGAACAGTAATACTATAATGAATGCTAAGATTTGGTGGCAATGGGTAACGAATCCGGACAAAATATGGTCCAAAATTTGGAGAGCCAAATACGCCGATAATAGACCCCATGAAGAACTCATCAGACTTACGCCCACGGGCAGCGGGTCTCTCATCTGGAATGCAGCGAAGCAACATTATCAGCTTATACAGAAACATAGCTTCTGGGAGATAAGGGATGGGCACACGGCTCGCTTTTGGAGCGATGCTTGGAATCAAATGCCAAGCCTCTCCAGCACTCTTTCGCCAGAACTAAATCAGCTCAGGCAGGAGCAGCATCTAGCCGCAATCCACCAATTTTGGAACCATGAAACAGTGAACGGATTCAGACAATGGCTATCAATAAATCAGATAACCAGTAATGCCAACATTGCAAGTATAGATGTTCTGGAGAATGAACTACAGAAAAGAAGCATCCGAGCTCGGGAAGGAGCGGATATTCTTAGATGGGGGTACACACCGAAAGGGTCCCATTCCACCACAGAGGCTTACAATCTGGTTGGTGACTTTTCCATAAGGCTAGATCCTCTCTGGGGGCGAATTTGGAGTTTTAAAGCTTGGCCCAAAATAACCCACTTCCTTTGGATGGTAGGACACCAGAAAATTCTCACATGGGACAAACTAAGAAGATGCAATTTTCAGGGTCCCTCTATATGTCACAACTGCTTCCTAAATGAGGAAACCCAGCAACATCTTTTAGATACTTGCCCTCTGGCCAACCAAATCTGGGACAAAATAAGCTTCAGATGCCAAAGACGATGCAAAGTAAACAATGACATCATTGACACCATCAGACAATGGCCAAAAAGTCCCTACAGCTGCGCAATTCTCAATCACCTCTGGAATATCATCCCGGGAATAACTCTTTGGAACATATGGAAGGAACGGAATCGCCGCATCTTCAAAAATCAGAACTCCACAATAGAAATAATATGGAATCGTCTGAAGAGCAATCTCAGGGAAACGATGCTCATGCATCCTTGGGCAAAAGAGGACTTCCCAACAGTCGACAATGAGAAAAATATTCTTGACAATTGGGAACTACAAATTCATCAGGAATCCACAACAACTCAGAGAACCAACAGAAACTTCAACGATAACAGCAGATGGATACCTCCACCCAATAACTCCTACAAACTCAACTTTGATGGGGCCTCCAAAGGCAACCCAGGACAAGCAGGGTATGGGGGCATCATACGAGATTCCAAAGGCAAACTCTTGCAACTTTATTATGGAAGCCTAGGATGGGACACCAACAACTCAGCTGAATTGGAAGGACTTTGGCAAGGACTATCAATAGCAAGGGAACTTAATCTACAACCTCTAATGGTAGAAGGAGACTCCCAGATCATCATCAATATGGCAACACGAATACAGAATGGCTCTCAAACCAGGAAAGTGGCTCACAGTTGGAGACTTGAAGCAAGATTGAACAACATTGAAAGGGAGATACATCAAAACAGAGCACTCACTTTTCTTCACACAAGAAGGGAAGGCAATAAGACTGCCGACCTCCTAGCCAACCTGGGAGTGGACTGTCCCCAGACCCTTCTAAAAGGGAAACTGGACATCATCCCAAATCCTCAAAAGGCTCAGGACTGTAAGAGTCTTATTCATTGTGATGCAGGATTCCCGGATGCGGGTGAAAGCTCAACCCAACAGGACGAAGCACATGCTCAGCATGCGTTGCCTCGTGCCTGTGACAGGTGGTAATTATATGCGCCGTCAAGGAGTTAAAGGAATTCGCGGGAGCTCCAGGCATTCAATGCCGAGCAGAGGAACAGGTAGAAATTACAGGGTGACTTCAATGCAGGTCCAATCCGTAACCATGTATCGACCATTTGATAGCAGGATGCCAGGCGGCCATGACATTCCTGGTCTGAGCGAATTTTGCAGCAGGGGTTGGGGAAGCTGGTTAGAAGGGACTCTTGGCGATTAGGCCAAGCCTCGCCTGTGGAGGAGCACGGAAATTCCAGGGGTTGATGGCCCTCAGAGTGGAGACTTTGCCCTCGAATGCATAATCAGCCCGCTGTTCCAACCTTGGAGGCATAATCGCTCTCAAATTCGCATGCAGAGCTCCGCGGGGTCGTCTTTCTGTGAGCAACAGTCTTGGAACCGGGAGGCACAATGGCAAGAACACGGGAGAGGCAGCCGAGTAGGAGGGGTCGTGGAAGAGGAGCATCTTCCCGACGCCCAGCAGGAGAGGGTCATCAACATTGTTGTTGCTGCAACTGCCACAGGAGAGCAACAGCAGCACCACTGCAAGCTCAACAGCTCGTGGAGGTCGGCAGCGCGCGGGAGGGAGAAACAGGGCTTCCTGCATTTGGTTCCATCGTCTTTTCCTTGGGCAGAACCTTAGGGAACCCGGGCATCAACGCCCACATCACAATTATGTTCACACAATTGCCCAACGAAGGGGAAGGCGCGGTGGCGCCACCACCTTTGCCACCAGGCGGCGAGGGAGGGGAGTTATCAGAAATGCAAGAAAGGCCAACCGTGCAGCCACCTTTGCCACCAGGTGGAGAGGAAGGGGAAGCTTCAGAGGCGCAACCAGGGCAGGATGCTGGAGACAAGGGGAAGGAGCCTATGGAAGTTTACACGCCTTCTCTGGGGCCTGCTCCTGTGGGCTTCACCGAGGAATCATGGAGGGCGAGATGGGAAGGCGTGGAAGAAGGACAGGGATGGGCGCGCGTCGTGGAAGAGAAGAGCCCCGGCGAGGAGGCTGAGGAGCATCTCGCAGGCCTTAGACAGCCATCAGCCCATATCCAGGAATGAAGCTATGCCGGGTAATCCTATTTTGCACGTTGATTATGTTGAATTGCTGTCTAGCGGCTACATTTTACAGTCAAGCTCGGTTAGTCGCCCCTACGTGGGCATTCATGAGTACAGTTAGCGTTATGCTGCACCCAGGTGCTTTTATTTTTTGTCTATCTAGCAAAACAATGTCAATTCTGGACAAGGTGATGGTTAACCAGCTAATGCTGCCCCTGCGAGGGAGCCTCAGAAAGCTGGATTTTTGTAGACACAGTACCCGTACGGGGCTTCTCCATGCTCAGCATGCGTATCAGTTGAAAAAATTCACTGTAATATAATACAAATGCTTAGATAGTCTTTTACCGAGAAAAAAAAAAACTATTTTAGAACATCTTGGATGTTCTAATATTTTTGGACTCTTATATTCCTCATATAATATATTGAAGCTTTTTCGTTCTGAAAAAAGTCTCACCTTCCATCATACGCAATTCTTCTAATTGATCACACGCCTTTTTGTAGTCATATTCCTGAAATGTGTGAAGGAAAATCTTTGAAAACTCATCCTAACTACGTACGGAGGCAACTAGACGTGATAAAAGCCAGTCTTTGGATTTTCTTGTCAAAGTAAGTGTGAAGATCCTACAAATAATATCTTCATCAATGTTATGAAACCATCTCAAGAAAAGATAGAAAATATATATCAACGCCTTAGAATTCAGCCTCTTCCAGGGGGCAACCTCCTTTACATTACATAAATGAACAATTCTTGGATGATTCAAATGACAAAACCTCCTTTCTATATATAGGAGTCTAAGGAGTCACAATATAAACCATCCGATCTAACAATAATAATATAAAGCCACAAAAATAACAATAGAGGGATTCTATGGGGCACAGTAATAACAATATGGGGGCAATAGGGGCACGCCAATATTAATAAGGGGTATAGCTACAATAGTAATGGGGCAATCACTAGTATTATAGGGACCCAACATGCCCCTCGCCTTCAAAAAAGGTTTGTCCTCAACGCTTGAGTAGTTCTGGATACTTCTGCATAAAATTCTCATCCTCCCATGTGGAATCTTCAGCAGATAAGTTCTTCCACTTCATAAGATACTTTGAAATTGATCGATTTCGTAGCTGTCGAGTTCTTGTTTCTATGACTGCTTCCGGTTCCAATATAATTTTTCTTTCCTCATCAAGTTCTAGCAATATTGTTTGAACTGGAAGCTTGTCACCTATAACCTTCTTTAAACATGAAACATGGAAAACTGGGTGCAATCGAGAAGCTGTAGGAAGCTCCAATTTGTATGCGATCGTACCAATCTTTTGCAACACCTTGTACGGACCATAATACTTTGGTGATAATTTATTATCCTTCTTAGCTTGCTTGAGAGACATTTGCTTATATGGTTGTAGCTGTAGGAATTCCCAATCACCTACATCAAAACTTCTTTTGCTGCGATGTTGATCTGCCTGTTGTTTCATTCTATTTTGTGCCAACACGAGGTTATCCTTTAAGATTTGGACGACTTGTTGTTGATGTTCGATGTGATGTTCTACTGCTTGGAACTTAGAATTTTCTCTTAAATATGATGTGATGGATGGTGGTTGATATCCATAAAGTGCCATAAATGGGGTCATTTTTGTTGCTGTATGGAAGGAAGTGTTATTCCACCATTCAGCCAGAGACAACCACTTGACCCATTGTGTCTGTTTATCAGATACAAAGTAGCGAAGATATCCTTCCAAACATTCGTTTACTATCTCAATTTGCCCATCAGATTGAGGATGATAAGATGAGCTATGAGCTAATTGAGTACCAAGACAAGAAAATAATTCTGTCCAAAAATTTCCAGTGAAAATGGGATCTCTGTCACTTACAATAATCTTTGGGTTTCCATGTAGCTTTTGAATTGTTTCCATAAATGCACTAGAAATTGTACTGGCTTTAAATGGATGTGATAATGCACAAAAGTGTGCATACTTGGTAATTTTTTCAACTACCACCATGATGACACTCTTTCCCTCAGACTTGGGTAAACCTGTGATAAAATCCATTGAAACCTCCTCCCAACGTTGGCTTGGAATGGATAAAGGTTGTAATAGACCTCGTGTCTTAATTGTTTCAACTTTATTTTGTTGGCAAACCAAACATTCCGCCACAAACTTTTGAATATTTGATTTAAGGCCATCCCAAAAAAAATCCTTCTTAACCCTGTGGTAAGTTTTTAAAAATCCTGAGTGCCCTCCTAAGGGAGAACAATTCCATAAGAATATTTTGTTTTAGCTGGGAATTCTTACAGAGGTATAAGCGATCTTTGTACCATAACGAATCATTTTGCCAATTAAATGTATCTGACGTACTAGAATCTTGTTGTAACTTTCGAATAAGTGCCCACACTTCTTCGTCATTCTTCCATTCCTCCCTTGCTTCATTTATTAAATCTGGTTGGATTATAGAAATGGCACACAACAATGCTTCCACATCCTCATCCTTTCTTGAGAGTGCATCTGCCACCACATTTTGCTTCCCTTTTTGGTAGATTATTTCAACATAACCTAACATCTTTGTGACCCACTTTTGTTGCTCTTCAGAGGATAATCTTTGTTCTAAAAAGTATTCAAGGCTATCATGATCTGTTTTTACCTTGAAGTGTCTTCCCATTAGGT
>APFE031047606.1:0-11511 GCA_000404065.3 Pinus taeda | reverse complement strand
CGTTTAGGGCCTCAAAACGGCTCCGGAAGTTCAGGTCCCGAAAAACTGCTAAAAATAGTAAGTTGTGCTACAATTAATGAAACTGAAAATGCTGAAGAGACAATTGTGGGGGTCCAAATGGGATAGGTGGGTGGCCACCAACATCCACCTGGATCAAGCAAAGACACAAGAAATTCATGAAACAGGGATAAGCGATACAAGAGGTAGGATCTCATCCATTTTCAATCTAAGGGAACTTATGTCAAATTTTCTTGTTTGTGGCTAGACCCTCTCTCTTGCGCTACATTGATTGTCTTTGTCCACGGAGAGAATCTTCCTACTTCATAAAAATATAAACATGCAATGTTCTCCAACAACTTTTAAAACAAATAAATGCAGAATCTAACCAACTAAGCAGAAAAACTCTAAAAATTTTGCATTTTCCTTTTTGTGAAAAACATAAGCAGTAAAGCTATTTTCCTGAAAAGAAAAGATGTTCAGGAAACAGGCAACCAAACAAGCATGCACAATTGCAGATCCTTGATCAGCCTACATGCAGCTTCCCCAACCCAGGAGTTCACAAAATTTCCTATTTATTAAGATTTGGCTGGCTAATGCACTTCAGAAGAGGACTCAAAGAGTTAGTGGCTACACTAACACTCTGTTTGCAAGGAAACATTGCTTTATAAAGCATTTCTTTCACTGCTAGGGTGGATTAGTGTGGAAAAAGCTCTAAAAAAGGATTGTTGGGATCAGATCAAAAAATCAGCACTATGAGAAGGTTGTTGAATAGTCCTAAGTGGTTAGAAAGGTAATCAAGAAGTACATGAGGGTCTAGAAGAAAGAGAGATCTGGGAACTTGCAAGGAGAAAATCAAGAACTAAGTATAGTACCTAGTGGAATCGCCAATTCTGCTATAGGGATTAATTCATGGGTGATTGTGGTGGAAATACCCTGAAGTATCTTCCCGGGGTCCTTGGCAGATAGATCAGAGTAGCTATAACTAGAATAGAGATACATGCACATATCTACATCAATGAAATGATAATAAAAGTAAGAAGGAATATTGTTACCTCAGATCTTCGTTTGGTGTTGCTAGAGAACCCAAAGTAGCAGAGCGGAAGAGCTCTCAGCTACCTCCTAGATCAATAACTGCACATCGACAAGATGAGCAGTAATATCACAACATATAACATTGAAAATCAATACAAGAATACACAAGGATATCTAACTACACATATCTAAGCTACTCATAACCAATAGTGTTGCATAAACACGTAAATAAATCACAATACCAATGCCATGGAGTAGATAACACAACTATAGATCTACAATAATGGTTGGAAATAGTGATTACAACCATCAGTTGCATAAAGCTTCCCTTACTCCTCCAAGTCTTCTCTCTCTCTCTCTCTCTCTCTCTCTCTCTCTCTCTCTCTTCTTAACCTCTTGAAGGACCAGTGTCTACTGCAAATCTTCGATAATCAATAGGCAATCCTTTCAATACTTTCCTCCCTTTTCACAATGCCCCAAGCCTCAAATATATAGTATGAGAAGATAATCCTTACCAATTATTTCATGAGTTCTTTTGGGAAAAAGATGTGATGGTTCCATGCTTTATTTCTCTTTCCCTATTTGTTAGACTCAGATAGGAATACTAATATCCTCAAAAAGGTTGAATATGGATGTTTCGCTACTTTTTGGGTTGACATATGAGTGAATATAGGGATATTATTCGGTCAGACTACTCCTTTGACCTCCAGAAACTCACCAAATTTTACTAACGTTGCCCCCAAGGAAACAAAGAGAGTTACCCTGTCGACTAACACACCTGATTCATGGCTAGGAAGCTTTATAAAGCACCTTTATAGTTCCTCGGGAGCGTTAGCTTGGAAAATATGCCTGTGAACTTGGTCAATCTTTCAGTCAACTTGCCTTTCTCCTCTGAGCTAATGAGGAGGAAATTTTCCCGTATAACAACCCCCAACCTCTCTTCTTGAATGAGCTCATGTCATGGGCATTGAAGCCACATTGGGAAGAGCACAAATAATGCAAAGGAATAAGGGACGTGGAATGAGTAGGGGGGAGTGAGGGATGCCAACAGGATGAGTCTGGATACATAAGAAAGTACTCGAGTGAAAGGGGGGAGGATCCATAAGGGAGTGGATGTGAAGAACGTGACTAACTATCACAAAAGAAACTAACTCGATGTATCAAAAACCAAACAAAGAATTGGGAATTGTGAAATTGTTTTCAGTGAGATGATATACGTGAGTAGTGCCAAACTCTAAGAACTGAGGTTTCTCATAGTCTAAGGAGAGATAATTTGTTTGTCTACAATAGGGATGAGTTTAGGATGATAATTGATGAACATAGCGCATAATTTTCGAATCCAATGAGACTAGGCTAGGAATTGGTCCTTCAAATTGCAAAGTGATGATTACAACACACACAAAGCCTTTTTCCTGTTACTTACCAAGATTGGTAGACTCAGACATATATGCTAGCTAAAATATGAAACCAACAAAAAAATTCCTTGGACATTCATTGAATCATTTCATAAACATCGCATAATTGATTAATAACTTCCATTTCAATTACCATTGAATGAATGCTCATAGGTGAGTAACTACCCCAATGTGCTCTCGCTCAGGGTGAATTCAATGCCATATCCAGGATCTTCGAGGTCCAACATGTGGAAAAACACCTCACTTTGGAAATCCACTGGATCTCTCTGATTTTGTCATTGCCTTATGATCCATCCTCAAGGGCCTTGTATGTGTGGTAAATAACTTTAGTGCATTGGGGTTTATATTCATTACACCGTATATCCTTTACCTATCAAAGAAAGAAAAAATGAAATTACTATCAATATACATTATATATTTCATTAACATATTGTTAATTATGTGTATCCTCGGTGGTTGGGAGGTAGGAATGGAATCCTCTCCACCAAGGTTCAATTCCCACAAGTGAGATGATGAATGTTTACAACATCAACAAAATATGTATGTTCCTCATATGAAAGATACAACCTTGTACTTATATATATATTTTGAGGGTTAGCTTAATTGGTTGAGTCATTTTAGTTAAAGCACATTTATTTTTGAGAGGTCATGAGCTTAATTTTATTGACACCCTTGAAATTAAGCTCTATTCATAAATAATTTTAAGATAATTAAAAAAAATGATAAATTTTAATATAAAATAAATGAACATTAATATTTTTAAATATTATAATTTAAAAATAATTAAGTCAAGTCATTAGCTATTAGTTAGAGTTAGTTTTTGAAATCTAAATTAGCTAATTAGTTAATAGTTAGATTTTGAAAGCTAAATTTAGTTAGTTAAGAGTTATATTTTGAAACATAACTTAGCTGGTTAGAGTTATATTTTGAAAGCTAAATTAACTAGTTAGAGTTATGTTGGCTATTAGTTAGAGTTATTCGTACTCATACTCAACACTGAAACAAGCGGAGCGGACCTACAATTATATAAAACTTGGAAAGGTGGAGAATATTCCAGGTCCGTGGAGATGGGCAGAGGAGTTGTTGTGCGAATCGAATTGAGGAGACTTTATAATAATCATCATGTACCTTATGGAAATTCATTCATTATTTTCGTAGTGTGTCCACCTATCAACCTCGAGGCTCCGCGATATCCATCACAGATGTTCCACTCATTGGTATCCAAATTAATTCAGGATTATCAGGATGATTCTTGGAAAATTGGATAATATGATAACTTTCAATAGAGCAACACGAAGAGAATATGATAAGTATGTGAATTACCTTTGAAGTTAGATTTATTTATAGTGGTGTAGGATATTGTACAACACAATTGGTTAGTGAAGACAGATTTATTTATAGTGGTGTAGGATATTGTAAACCACAATGGGTTAGTGACTCATTATGTAAATCTTATGAATGGGATTTGTTTTTAAATTAGGTATTAAGTGTTATGTATTAAGCTAATGAAGTTTTTATTGTCTTTACATATTTGTAATGAGCCAATTAGTGACCTCGTGACTAGTTTTTGAAATTTAATAATCTGAGACACAATGCTAACTGCTAATACTATTACATATCAATCTTACCTAAGTGTCAGTGTTACACCTTTTGTGAAACTACGAGCTAAAACCATCCAACTTTGATTGATTGGATTTCATAGTTGTATGAATCAATTTGAACATTATATATATGTGTGTTAATGGGGTTACTTAATTAGATTTTCTAGTTTTCCATAATGTTCATGGATAGGAGCTAGTTGTTTTTTTGGGATAGTTGTTTTCGTGCTAATCGCTTTGTTTTCTAATGTCTAGCCAAAGTCTAGCGTGACAAATTAGACATAGAGAACCTTTCCATCCTTCAATATCTTATGGTGTTGGAATTCCTTGGCAAATGAGCTTCCTAATAAAACATGAGCTACTTCGTAAAACAGAGGGATGACCCTCCCATGCACCTGGGACACTTAGTTGAGACACCATACAGAAGATGCGCAGTGTGGGGAGAAAATATTGCATTCAATGGCATGGTTTATCGTTGTATTCATGTCCTCCCCTTTTCTTAGTTGATGGGCATCATGGAATACACAGATTCATTTGGTACTTGTGAGGGTTGTGTAGAAATGATCTACGAAGTCTCGCGTGACATCTAACACTCTGAAGCTCAAAAACACATCATATATCCATGCTCTCCACATTTTAGAAAGAAACAAATTAATTTGCTACTCAGAAACACCTCATATCTCTATGCCCTCCAGATTCTGACTGACATTCAGAAAGAAACAAATTAATATGTTATCTTGAGAAGGTGTGAGTGAGGTAACCTTATATGGAGCTACGGAGCTTGGAGGCTAAGACTCAAGCATTATATGGAGCATTTGACTAAGTGCATCATGGAGCGCTTTACCAGGAAACAAGATGCTAAGTGAATAATGAAATGTTTTACGAGGGAAACTAGACACTTTTGGTTTGGGCCACATTTCAATTAGTAAATGAGACATACAATGCGTAAATCACTACATAGCCGCATATCCACCACCGAGTTGGGACCTAACCTAATTGCAAATCTAGGTGGAGAACCAATTTGGGACCTAACCTAATTGCAAATCTAGGTGGAGAACCAATTGACCAAATCTCAATTGAACCAACTAAATGAATCCCATAATGGCCAACAACAGGGAGGGCATTTGAGAGAAATGGTAGACCCAATTCCTAGTGTTGGTTGTGCCCATTTCATATCATTTAATATTTAAAAATGATTATTAATTAAAAATATTTTATTAAAATATTATTTAATTTAAATAGATTTTTAAAAAAACGATTTCATATCATTTAATATTTAAAAGTGATTATTAATTAGAATATTTTATTAAAATATTATTTAATTTAAATAAATTAAAAAAATAAATAAATATGAGATGTTTATGGAATATTATTGAAAGAAACAGAGAACTAGGTGTGCGAAACCCACCATGAATATGAAATTGGATAAGGCTCATTGTAGAAGAAAAAAACTAGGTCCGGGATGCTCTCCCGAAGAAAGGAGTCAACTTGGATCTAAGAATGATTATGTTCACTTGCTTTAACGACCTCTCAACATATTTTTATTTAGCAATCATCAAAATATATTTTTATATATTTATATTTTAATTTAATAATTTGAATAATATTACAATTGATTTAAATAACTAAAATATTTATAATTAACTTTCCAAAAATTTTGAGTAATTAATTCTTTCGATCTAAGCAACTAAAATTACAAGTTAGACTGTTCAGTGATCTCAAAACTCGTAACAAATCAAAAAATATTTACCACAATTTAATTTTTAACAAAATTATCTTTTTAAAAATATTAATAAAAAGTAATGTATAAATAGAAATTACAATACCACGCTGCTGTCCAAAAAAGTCAACTAAATTATAACGTGCACGATGTGGTCAAATTGCTTATTCCAGGTTTTTTATTTTATTTGTGCAGCTGAATTGCACAAATTAGAATATACACATGGCCGGCCCCATGTAAAGAATGTATAATTGCACACCGTTTCAGAAGTACTGTGGTTGCCAACAAAGAACTAAAAAAAGAGAACTGAAAAAGCCAGCAGGTAAAAAAAAACTAGAGCAATATCGTAAATTGTAAATAGTAATTAGTAATAGTGAGTTAAAAGATTGGTAATTAAAAGATC
Organism: Pinus taeda; assembly: GCA_000404065.3. Classification (NCBI taxonomy): domain Eukaryota; kingdom Viridiplantae; phylum Streptophyta; class Pinopsida; order Pinales; family Pinaceae; genus Pinus; species Pinus taeda. Next base: position 5,343 of record APFE031047606.1, on the reverse strand, counting down.
GGTTTAATGAATAGTAATTAAAAGATGGGTTAGGTTGAAGCGAAATTTTAACACAACGGTCCAAAAAAGCAAAGCAAGCCTAAAACTCATTATATACTGGCGCACTCCTGAGTGGGATCGGTGATGGTGATGAACAAAGAATGAGAGGAGGAAAGGAAATTCAGCTCCACCAACGAAGAGGAGGTGATCAAAATTTTCGCAGTCTGAGGGCGATGGAGTGGATTATTCATAGAGAGGGTAATCTAATTTGTTTCTCTATCTCTTTGTTTATTCAATTGGTTAACCAGAAAAAGGCTGTAGGCCATTGAGTGATTTTATGTAGCCTCACAAATTGTTTTCTCTCTTGAATCTACAGGTTTCTTTCTCTCTCAAGCATACTGTATGTCTTATGGAGCGCTCCATAAATGTTTTGTTCTGTGTAGTGTTGTATGCATCAATGTCCTGTGCAGTTTAGTTGTGGTTGTGTCCTATGTAGTGTGCAAATGTTTAGTTGTGGTTGTGTCCTATGTAGTGTCCAAATGTTTGTTGTGTTTGTGTGTCTGTTAATGTGGAGAGAAAGTCCCAGGTGAGCAGAATATGCACTGGTGGTTGAAGTGCCAAATTGATCAACAAATAATGCATTCAGAGTGAGTGCAATATTTTCTTGAATTATTTTTAGATTCATTTTCGACCCTTTTTTCTGATGAGTTGGAATTTTATATACAGGAGCTGGAGCAGACGTTTCCAATGCTTTTGTTGCAGCGGGGAATGAGGGGTCTCGAACTTTGGAACAACCAGTTTGCATAGTTTCAATAGCAAATGAAGTATAGCTAGCAAGGTTAGTACGATTTGTGAATGGCCTTGTTCTCCTCTGTTTCTTGGTGCAGTTTACCAATATCTCTATGATATATTTAAAGAGCATGTAGATTGCAGAATAGTTTTTCCAATTGAGTCGGTTTTAGGTTTTAGTCCTCTGTGTTGGTCTGTGTTAACATAAGTATTAGCTGGTTAGGTGGTTTTCAATGTAACAGGTCAGGTCGCCCATCAATCTTTTTGCCTATTGACAGCATTGGTCTCTCCAAACACCCAATTGGTCTCCCCTTTTTCTCCTTTTCACAGTTGCATTGTTTGTTAGAGCATCCAATTGGTCGCCGAATTGAGCTCCTCCTTTTCCCATTTCATGGCTGCGTAGTTGTAATTTGTTACAACATTGGTCTCTCCAAACCCCCCATTGAGCTCCTCTTTTTCTCATTTCATGCCAGCGCAACCAATTGTCCCATATCCATAAGAGTTGCATAACCGGATCGAGCAGAAGTTGCTTAAACTGTAGATATTAACCCCATGAAGCATGTTATACGTGGGTATATTAAGCGAAGGTGGTTCAGTTAATTGAGGCGCACCTTATAGAGGAAGATCTGCACATTCACTTCGCCAGAAAGACCCAGCTCTCTCTCTTGATTGTGCAATTGATTGTGCAATTCAAAAGTGACAGATCGTAGAAACCCCAAGATTTGCAGCCGTAGGGCCTAGCAATTCTATTTTAGACCCAACTTTCTGTCTAATATAACGATTCAATGAATCTATTGTGCAATTCAAAAGTCACAGATGGAAGAAACCCCAGAAATTCCAGCCGTAAGGGTTAGCAATTTTATTTTAGACTCAACTTTCTATTTAATACAACGATTCAATGAATCTATTGTTCAATTCAAAAGTCACAGGTCGAAGAAATCCCAGAAATTCTAGCCGTAGGGCTTAGCGATTCTATTTTAGACTCAAGTTTCTGTTTAATACAACTATTCAATGAATCTTTTGATTTGTTAAGAAAGCAGGGTGAAATTACTTTTGATGGCATTTCCTCCCTCGTCTTTTCAATAGAATTCATCTTTCCCAATGGCCACGGGCTTTAGAGTTCCAGTCTCGGCCAGGACGAAGATAGTGCATAGGTTTTGCGTGAAGAGTGCTCGTTAATGAGCTCCATGTATGGAATCACGTATTATCGATATTGTTGGAGTTTTCATTTATCAGTGGTGGTTATGAACAATAGTCCAGGTAGTCAGGCATAAGTAATGGTTTATGATTTTTTTAATATCTAAAAATAATTATTAATTAAAATTATTTTATTAAAACCAAGCCACATAGGAAATGTAGAATACCCCAATACATAATACCAAGCCACGTAAGGAACCTAGAATACCCCAATACAATACCAAGCCACGTAGGAAATATACTCGAAGCCAACGCCGAGGGCAACAATATATGCGTATAAGCAATCACATAATTAGATGTAAAAAAAATCATTATCATAGCTACCCGATCCATAAAGAGCGTGGGCTCATTGGAAATTGCACATGTATCATTGAGTTTAGCTCGTTAATCATAGCGAGAAAACTGTCAAGTTTCAATCAATATAAGAAATTCATTTCACAAACCATTGTGATCAGTAGTCATGAGTTTGATGCCAGCTGACAACTGTCAATCAGTACTAGTTCCGTGTTTAGTTCTCAGCACTTTTCAATCATTACTCATAGTTATGTACTCGTAGCATGGGTTATATTATATAGATTATATTATATAGATTTGTTAATGGGCTTGTTAGATTTTAAATTTTTTCTCAATAGACAATTGTTATTGGGCCATCAAAAGTTATATATGCGTAAGTGTTGATCATAGTGCAAAGAGCTGTGTGAGTGGATTGTTTTCTTATTAGAAATGGCCAATTAGCATTCACCGGTTTAATTTCTGTGTAATCAATTCAATTTTACACCTAACTTGAGCTTTAATGTGCGAGGGGTTATAATGGATTCCCCCTATGATGCATATTGGAAGAATTACACATAGGAGCTTAATTCTTACTCCCTTTGGCACCTGTGAATGGAATATTTATCATGCATTATGGCTTTTGATTATATATAAATATATATGTTATAGAGATTCTTTTTAGGAATGATGTATTTAATTATGTTACAAGTTGTTATGAAAAGTTTGTATATTAACAATATTATTTTAATGTTGTATATTGCAGAAAATCTATCAATATCAAAGGTGCCGCTTTTCTCGAAGGCATTATCTATTTTTACTTTTTGTTCTGATGTAATTAGAAAAATGTGTATTTTTTTTGTTTAGATGGGCCCATCAAAAAATGTACATGAACACAAACTATCTTTAATAAAAGGAGTAGGCATTTTTTTGTGGAGGGGGATTCCACCCCTCCAAAAGGCTCTTAGGAGGGTTAAATGGTAACCCTCCTTTGAGTTGTGTTCCTTGTGCTCATGTTTTTCATGATCTTTAGTTTATAGCAACTCCAATATGCACAAACACACATACATCCTTTTATTCTAATAATAATGTATAAACATGTTTTAAACATCTTCCCAACATACACATAGATGGAAAAATCACCTTTAGACACATAAATCATTTAACATTTTTTCAATGTTTTAAACATCTTCCCCACATACACACACAAATGGAAAAATCAGCTTTATTCACATCAATCATTTAACATTTTTTCAATGTTTTAAGCAACTTCCCCACATACACAAACAAATGGAAAAATCACCTTTATTCACATAAATCATTTAACATTTTTTCAATGTTTTAAACATCTTCCCCACATACACACAAAATGAAAAATCACTCCCATTCACATCAATTATATAAAAATTATCACCTAAATTTATTTTTATTTCTTAATTTCTATTTTTCTTTTTCAGTTTTGATTTTGATTTTTTTAAGATTTTGATTTTTTTATTTTTAAATATATATATTATTATATTTTATTAGGATATTTATATATTTACCTTCTTTCATATATATAAATAGATGTAATTTAATATTTTTATTGATATTTTTATAAATTTATATTAAATATTCATATATATTATTTTGAGTGTTTGTGTTTGTAAATATTTAAAAAAAAATTATTATGTATTTGTATAAATTTACTATATCTAAATGTTTGTATATTGGTTTTATTATTTATATACAATAAATATATTCTTGAATGCTTATTTTTATATATATGAATGTATTTGGATTACAATGTATGTTTTAGATTCTTTATTTTGTATGTATATGAATGTATTATTTTTAGAATTTAGACAGTGTTTTTATTAGTTGCATTTCGGTAGTTAGAATTTATTTGTTAAGGTTTTTGTTTTGGTATGTATCAATGAATAGGGTATCTCCTTCTATGTGGTGTGTGTGAACGTATTATTGAGATAGAGTGTTTTCATTACTTGTATTTACTTCTTTGGAGTGTGTATTCTTCTATGTTTATGAATGTCTCATTTTGCATGTTTTTTAGTATTCTTTCATTGTTTATTTGTATGTATATGAGTGTATTATTTGACTATGCCTGAGTGTTAGAGTGGTGATTTCATTGTTTGTGTGTATGTAAATGTATTTTTTTGAATATTTGCTTGTATTATCTTGAGTGCCTTTCAATATTCCGTCATTATTTACTTATGTGTGTACTTTTTGAGTATTCTAGTGTATGGAAATTATTTACTTCTACATGTATGATTGTATTCTTTGCTATAATTGTGTGTATATTATTTACATCTATTTTTGTATATATATGAACCTATTCTTTGTTGTATTTCTGTGTGCATTGCTTACTTGTATTCTTTGTATGTGTATGAATATGTCATTTATGTGTGTATGAATCTATTCTTTGCTACATTTGTATGTGTCTTGCTTATTTGTATTCCTTGTATGTGTATGAATCTATTCTTTGAGTGTATGAATCTATTCTTTACTATACTTGTATGGTCTTTCATAATTGTATTATTTGTATGTGTATGAATATATTATTTATGTGTACATGAATCTATTCTTTGTTATATTTGTGTGTGCCTTGTATTCTTTATGTGTACATGAATCTATTCTTTTCTACATTTGTGTGTGCCTTAGATTACTTGTATTCTTTATTTGTGTATGAATATGTCATTTATGTGTGTATGAATCTATTATTTGCTACATTTGTATGTGCTTTCCTTAATTGTATTCCTTGTATGTGTATGAATCTATTCTCTGCTATACTTGTATGTGCCTTGTTTACTTGTATTCTTTATGTGTACATGAATCTATTCTTTGCTACATTTGTGTGTGCCTTGGATATTGTATTCTTTGTATGTGTATGAATATGTCCTTTATGTGTGTATGAATCTATTCTTTGCAACATTTGTATGTGTCTTGCTTAATTGTATTCTTTGTATGTGTGACCTATTCTTTGTTATACTTGTATGTGTCTTGCACAATTGTATTCTTTGTATGTGTATGAATATATTATTTATGTGTACATGAATCTATTCTTTGCTATATTTGTGTGTGCCTTAGATTACTTGTATTCTTTGTATGTGT
>APFE031047603.1:49473-59657 GCA_000404065.3 Pinus taeda | reverse complement strand
CATTTTGGCAACAGGGGAGAAGGTTTTAGTGTAGTCAATGCCTTCAACCTGTGAAAAGCCCTTAGCAACAAGACGAGCTTTATGTTTATCAACTTTCCCATCTGGTCCATACTTGGTTCTGTAAACGCATTTACATCTAACAAGTTTGCGTCCCTTTGGTAGAGGAACAAGATCCCATGTATCATTTGCCAACAATGAATGATATTCTTCATTCATAGCTGCTTCCCAATGTGGATTGCCTGAAGCTTCTGCAAAAAGTGTCAGGATCATGATTTACTGGAGCTTGAGCCAGTAAAGAAGAGGCTCTTTCAAACTGAGAACGTGTACGGCGCTAATCTGTAGGATCACCGGCAAGATCACCTGCTGCATCCCGAGTAGTACAGACCCATCTTGGAAGTTTAGGATCCTGAGAAGGTGGGGGAGGATTGTCATCCTCAGTTTCATCATCTGAAGAAGAAATGTTTTCAAAAGTAGAAGAGATAGGAAGAGGTGGCACATCCGCCGGACTAGGCTCGCAGGCCGATTTATTTTCATCAAATTTTACATCTCTTCTAATGATAACATTTTTGAACTTAAATGGAATAAGTCTATAACCTTTTACATCTTCAGAATATCCAACAAAAGTACATTTCTCACTCTTAGGTTCTAAAGCTTTATGCTTTTCATCTGGAATATGGGCCCCTGCTTCACTTCCAAAAATACGAAAGTGACTTACATCTGGTTTAATGGAACTCCAAGCTTCTTCTGGAGTGATATTCTTTAGAACCTTAGTAGGAGTGCGATTTATTATATAATTTGCACAATTAATTGCTTCGCCCCAAAAACTAAGACTGAGTCCTTTAGATTGCAGCATACAATTAGCCATTTCCTTTAAGGTGCGATTTTTCCTTTCAGCTACACCATTTTGTTGTGGAGTGTATGAAACAGTATGTTGCATTTGAATTCCATTTTCGGTGCAAAAGTTGATGAATGTGTTTTTAACATATTCTCCACCATTATCAGTTCTTAGCTTAAGAATTTGATGTCCAGATTGTTTTTCAACAAAGGCTTTGAAGGCAAAAAATGTGTTAAATACTTCGCTCTTGAGTTTTAAGAAGTATACCCAAGTGCGTCTGGAGAAATCATCAATGAAAGTTAAGAAATACTTGCAGCCAGAGAATGAAGCAACAGGAAGTGGACCACATAAATCACTGTGCACAAGTTGTAAAGGGCCTGAGGCGTGCCAAGAGGCACGTTTTTCAAAACTGTCCCGATGATGTTTTCCGAGTACACATCCGGAACAAACACCATCTCTGCAAGATACCATAGGAAGACCTGTCACCATATTTTCTTTACATAGATGCTGACGGGAGCGATAGTTTAAGTGACCAAATCGCTCATGCCAAAGTTTGCTCACTTCATCATTATGAGCAACAAATACTGATGGAAGATTTGATGACCCAAAGTTGTGAAACTTGTACAACCTTGTTTGTAGAATCATCAGCAATGCTAGTAGCTAAAATCTGTCTAGGATCCTTTAGGTCCTTAATTACAACATCATGAGGTGAAATTCAACGATTTTACCTTCACCTGAATGAGTTATCTGATATACAGATAGAAGGTTGCAGGATAAGGTTGGAACACATAATACATCATTAAATTGACCAATGTCTATATGAACAGTTCCAGTCCCTACAACACTAAGAGATCTATCATCACCAACATATATATTTTTGGTGTTACAATCATTTAAAGAAGAAAACATGGCTTTGTTTTTGGCCATGTGATAAGAAGCTCGAGAATCAATGAGCCACTCATGAGAATTAGAGGAAGAAGATACATTTAGTGCATAGCCAGACCGAGATACTTGAAAACCACATGCAGAAGGTGCCATTGCTGAAGATGAAGTTGAAGTTGAAGAGTGCTCCAAATGGATGTTATGCTTCTTCATTGCTGCTTCCAAGGCTTGCATCTTCTTAAAGCATTTGGATTCTAAGTGGCCATCTCGATTACAAAAGTGGCAATGTCTATCAGTCTTCTTCCCTTTGTTTTTATTTTCCTTATCATTCTGGTGAAATGATTTTTCATTTTGAGGCTGAAATTGCTTAGGACGGACCATTCCATTTAGGATACGACTTCTTAGGATTCTTTGAATTTGGTTGTTGTTGGGCGGCTAACGCTTTCTTCGAAGATTTTCCAAGATTAAGAAGACCAAGGTGTAAGAGTTTTTCTTGTTCTCTTATTAAAGAATCACAAAAAGATTCAAAGGAAGGGGACTTGTAGGCTTGTCCTTGAGAAATGAAGGCTTCTCTTGTAGAATGGAAGGTGGAAACAAACACAGAGTAGGCTGGTCCCAACTTAGTAAGAATGGAATAGAGATAAGGGCACTGTCTTGTTTCTTAACTTTAACACCTTCCAAAAGAAGTCTAATGGTCTTGAACTTGGACAAGAAATCTTCAATGCAAGAAAAATCATTGGGGTTTAATGTAAGCAACTCATTTTCAAGCTGATGGGCTCTAGGTTCATTTTTTATTACAAAAACTTTAGTAAGCTGCTCCATTGCTTTATCAGGAGTATCAAGTTCAACAATATGGAATCTGAGATCGGGAGAGATGGACATCCCTATCAACCCACGTGTTTGATATTGCCTATTTTCCCATTTGGCTGCTTTCTCTTCATCTTTTGGCTTGGTTTCTTGGCCTGTGGCGATTCGGTAAAGACCTTTACTTCTAAGTAAATCCACAATGAAGGACCACCATTGGAATTAGTTGGTGCTGTCAAGGATAACTTGGCATGAACTTTCCACTTTTATAGAAACTGAAGCTAGATATGCTGAAACTAAGTGTTCCAATGGAAAGAGCTCGAAAAATTAGGCTGGTTCAAAAAAAACGGTTCTGAAAACGGCTTCCGGTTGAAGAAGTTATGAGCTTTTTAAAAAACGTTGATGAAGGCGCTGACAAAGTGAGGGAATGTGCGGAAATGAAAAAAACGCTCCTTTTTCAACAAAAAGGAGATTTGAACCCAAGACCTCTACTCTCTTAAATTAGCTTTGAACCAAGTGAGCTATACAGAAAGATAGAGAGAGAGAGAGGGGGAGGGTGTTTGTTTTCTTTTAGTCACAGATGCTTTGGATTGCGTGCTTGATTGAGAAAGCTCTTTTTCTCCCTATAAAACAAAAACACAAAACCCAACACGGACATGCAAAAAAAACAAGCCTTACGACTTAAAGTTAGCTTTACCCGGAAACTAAATATTTTCCTCAATGTTTCTGATTTTCCGAGATCACACTAAGGTGCAGCGGAAACGAGCATATGCATGAGAAAAATCCTTCCTCTCTGTTTCTGATTTACCTAACTCTATACTAGACCAAGTTATCCTTAACTATTTCCTATGTGTCGGAATATCCTAACAGAAACAGTGCTCAAAATATTGTTGTCATCCATAAAAAAATCAATTTCCCTCCTCCTAGTGTTAGAATGTTGATGGTGTTGGATACTACCAACATACAAGGGAGCTCCCTGATATAATTTCCCAACTAGACCTCACACCATTTAATGTAGGAATCCCATCTGGAGTATGACCTAATTGTCATTTACTTAAATATATGCCTTGGCTTTAGCTCTCGGCACGAGAGAGAAGTGTAAATCTCCTTTTGAATGAGCATGCTAGTTTGCCTTGTGATTATCCAAATGTCAATGTATCGAGGTTATCTTACTATGGAGGAGAAAATAAAGTGACGCTCTAAGAGATAAGTAATAGTACTACCTCAATGGAGACACACACCAATGAGAAAGATTCATCTAACATTAAGAAAAATATTTCATAAGGATGCAACGATCGTTATAGCATAACAATGCATTCCCAGCAAGGAGCACCAAACTAATTGAAATAGTTCAATTAATCTAGTACTTCATGAAAAAAACATTAACTATAAACATTCAAAGAATAGTCTTAGAAACATTCACAATCTATGTGTGAAAACGTGTTGGCATAGAAGGCTTCAATATAAAGAAAAAGTCCCAAGATACATAAATAAAATGAACATCACTAGCTCCAATAATGGAGCATTAGAACCACCACTTGCTCCCAAAAAGTACTAACTCTATCTCTCTAATGCCTTGTGGGAGAAGCTAAGGTTAAAAGTCATTTACATGAGAAATGAGGATATATTTAAAACTTGAGTAATGACCTTTCACATCCCCATGACTCTTGACATTCTAACTTCTAGTGACCTTTGGACTTCTACAACCTTTGGAATTCCAAATGACTTTTGGAATTACATATGACTTTTGATATTACATGTCTTTCCGGGTTCCATGACTCTTGGTCTTCCACTTATTTGTTTTTAGAATGATTACAATATTACATCATGACTTCCACATCATTGTGTGATGAGACTTGACATGTCACTATCTTTGATGGTTCGGACTAATAGTGACTGATGACATGGACTTGTTCAAGTGGTGACATGGCTACCAATTGTCTTTTTTCCTCATGCAACTTCAATTGTTCATGTCCTCTACCTTCCAAAGGGTCTTTTATCAAATGGATTATTTTAGGTGATTTGATCATCATGATTTAATTTTTTCTTCATTCTTTCCGTTCTTCCTTTATTTGCTCTCTTTGCTCAATATTCCTCATGCCTGCTTGCCACAACATTTCTAGAATACCTGTATCTGCACTCACTCATGACGAGCAACCATCAGCTCAAAAATATCTTATTCTACCATGTTTCATGCACATTTTATGTTCATTCCTTTTCGGTGAACTCAAGAGGGAAAAAAGGGGCTTCTAGGTGCATGGGCACACTTTGAAAGGCTGAATTGTTGAAAATGAAAGGCTTCAAGGCTTCATCATGTGCTCATGCACTCAAGATAGGAAAACAATCAAGGTAAAGCACATGGCACAAGTCCAAAGGATAAATAGGAAAGCTTCAGGATTCCCAAGTGCATTGTGAACTCAAGGGACAGATGGAGGGTGAAGCGCGCACTCTTGAAGGTTGAAGGATTAAGGCTTCAGGACTTTGGGGTATGCTCATGTGCTCAACAGGCCCAAAAGGGCAGATGGCACAAGTATAAACACTGAAGGGCATAGCTTCATACCTTTGGAGTGTGCTCATGTGCTCAAAGGGTCTGGAGGGTACATGGCACATTGGGGAGATTTAAGGGTGAATCTTGAGTTATTCAAGGTGTGCCTATGTGCTCAGGGAGGGAACACTTCTTCGAGTTGGAGTGCGCTCAAGGAAGACTTGGTATTTCTAAAAAGTCTAGTTTAGAGTAAGAAAGGGGAAAGATACTTGAGGAGTGTGCCTTTTGCTCCTGCAGGGAAGATGGAACACTTTCGAACAATGAAGTATTCCTTGTCAAGGCTTTAGAGTGAGCTCATGTTCTCTTGGCCTTAATGGGGTCACATTGAAACCAAAATTTGTCTAAGTCTGGAAGATGAGGCAAGGGGTGGGCAGGATGAGTTTAGACATAGAATTACATGTGACACATACCAACTCATCAAGTAAACTTAGACAAACTTGAACAATAGTGAATATATTTCAAAAATCCACTTTATACATATTCCCCAAGTGCAACTAAGTGTGGTATGTGTGACTATGATCAATGTGGAAACGCTTGAAACAAATAGAATAGCATGAAATGACATTTGATGAACAAGGAAACTCTAGATACGACAATGATAGTAGGCTCCAAATTCAAATGTAGTGAAATTTTGGAGAGTGTTGTAGTAGTGATAACATAATCTTACTCAAAATGTTATTTTGTTCTAAATTTTTTCCTCTTAATAAAATAGGAAATAAATTTGGTTGAAGTAAATATAGTGCTATAGTTACTAGGAGAAATTTTATATTCATTTGAAAACCAACTAGCCAATAACCCCATGATGGTTAGCACATAACACTATGCAAATATTATCTACCTATTTATTTTGATCTCTCTCCCATCTGATATCTCTTCTTAAAGAAAGGTGGGTCATAATTCAATAGGTACTTAAATCATTATTGCAATCATCCAGGTGGATATTGGTGGACACCCACCTATCCCACCTAGAACTCTAGTCAGTTTCATGTGTTTCCTTGTTTATTTCAGTATTTACTATTTTTAGCAGTTTTTCAGGTCCTGAACTTTTGGAGCAGTTTTGACCCCATAAACGGATTTTATTTGAGGTCTGCTATAGGCCCATAGCCAAAGGCATCACTTCCTACAACAAATGTTGTAGCACTCAGAGAGACCTTTCCAAAAAGGTATTGTACATGCCAAACGGAGATAATCTGACCAAGTTATGACCCTAGGAAATTGGCTCCCAACTAACCCAAACGGGGCCCACAGAATATTGGCATTACATCTCCTGGGGTTAGGGTTTCCTCATGCTTTTCAATAATGAATAGTCCCTTGAGCCTCATTGTAACACAGTTCAAAGGCATGTAGCAACTACATCTCTTCTCAGAGATAAGCTTCCATCACTCGACCTAGCCTTATTTCCATTATGTTTGTAAACATATTTTAGTATTTTATATTAAAGAAATGAAGTGTTATTTTTGTTGCATCTTTGTATTTATGGTTATATATGTACTTTGTTGCACTCTTGTTTAAATTCAAATCAGTGGTATCAGAGCGGTTTGCTCTTTCTCTATTTTTCTTTTCATGTCCCCAACAAGGTCAGGATATAAGGAGTTAGGACTTGAACTAGTCGAACCTTTGCAAGACCAACCTCACAAATCCTAATGGCCTCCCATGGGGGAAGAAAAGAAAGATGAGGGAGAAGGAGATCCTTTCAAAATCTTGCTCGAAGAATACCTCAAGTAATAGAGGAACATGATGATGGAAATTTTTTTCCAAATCCTTTAGTGGCTACCCAAGGGCGACGCATCTACTTCCAGCAGCTACTCTAGAAGAGCCACACCCTTTAAGGTACAATTTAACTTTGACATTGCCATATTTGAGGGTTAGATAGATGTAGATGTTGTAGATAAATGGTTAAATCTTCTAGAGGGATATTTTTTTGTTCATGATTTTTCCAACTGGGAAAAGATTACATTTTCTCTTCTCAAATCCACCCCCTATGTTAAGGACTAGTGGGAAACCTATTGTGAGAAGAAGGATGAAGTACGCCCTCACTATTTTCGACCACGCCCACTTTGGATTTGTTTCGGGACACCATCAATGAATAGTACTACCCTATCACGAGCTATGAGTATAAGTACATAAAGGGGACCACACTGCGATAAGGAAGGGACCAAGACATGTCATTATTTACCAATGTTTTTTATACCCTTCGCACGAAGTTGGGTATCAAGGATTCTAAGAAACATTTGGTACTTAGGTACCGAGGCTACTACATAGGTACATCTAGAATGAGATGGAGTTCCTAGATATCTCCTCGCTCAGCATGACGTACCGATATGCTATCAAGATTGAGCAAAATCTTAAACAAAAAAAGTTGGATTTTGGATCTGTGAATTCGAAGCAAAGGAAAGGCACCCCCAAACCATAGAGCAAAGGGAAAAGCTAAGGCAGGGCGACCAAAGATAACCCTCCAAAGCCACAAGAAATGAACAACACCACGAAAACAAAGAAGGACACGGGAAAGTGGTGTGAGTTCCATAAGAGCTCCACTCACAACACAAGTGAGTGTTAGGTGAAGCAGTCACTGGTGGCTGAGCTAAAGGCATCTGAGTCTGATGCATGTTTCTACTCTGAGTCAAAACTCGACAAGGGGAATGACAAAGGGAATAAGATCATCGACACAGAGCCTAGTGCCATTGTGGCCACCACCAATATCTAGAAGATTAAACGTGAAGATCCAGAAGAGGGGGAGCGCCTATTCCACTCAAACATGTGAGTGAAGGGATTTCTGCTGCAGTTCTATTAGGTCCCTATAATACTAGTGATTGCCCCATTATTATTGTTGTTGTATCCCTTATTATTATTGTTGTGCCCCTATTGTCCCCATATTGTTATTATTGTGCCCCATAGAATCCCTCTATTGTTATTTTTGTGCCTTTATATTATTATTGATAGGTCAGCTTGGTTATATTTTGACCCCTTAGACTCCTATGTATAGAAAGGAGGTTTTGTAATTTAAATCATCTAAGAATTGTTCATTTGTGTAATTTAAAGGAGGTTGCCCCCTCGAAGAGGCTTATTTATAAGGCGTTGATCTATATTTTCTATCTTTTTGTGAGTTGGTTTCATAACATTTGGTATCAAAGCTTTGGATTCCAGGGTTTCGCTGCTCCAAACAGGTCATTGTGGCATTTTCGCTATAAATTACTTTCTGCGACGTTTCAGAAGCTACAAAAAAAACCCATTTGATCCAAAATCATTCTAAACTTCGCATCTGAATTTTAGAGCTTTTCTCACTATATTTGCAAAGATATGATCTGAGGAAGTTAGGGTTTTTGCAGACTCCCAAATTACATTCCAAATAGGGAAAATCGTCATAACTCTTGTTTTGAGCATCAGATTGAAATTTCGTCAGAAGTTTCAAAAAGAGGATGGCCTGTAGTTTTCTATGTATCAGTTATAGATACTAAGGTCAAAACAATGACACATGGCATGTCATACAAGTTTGCTCTATTGAACTAGTCTATAATCAGGCCACCGTGGGAGATTTGGCATAACTCTTCCTTGGAGAATCCAATCTTGATCAGACTTTACAGGGTTAGAAAGAGGACTCAAATGGCTACCGCAATATGCAAATTTAGATATTTGATATCCACAGTTATAGAGATACAATAGGTTCAATATCGAGCTCTTACAAAGTGAAAAAAAAGGTGTCATTTTTTCTTTTACTTTTGCATAAGATTGGTTTGAAAAATTAGTTTGAAGGAATTCAAAGGGAATAGTGAAGAATTATTAGCATTAATTAATGCCCCAAAGAAAAAAATGAAACACCTAGTAAGCAACCTGAAAGCTCTAGCATGACTCGTGAAGAAGAGGAAGAAATGCAACATGATATATCAAAATTACAAGACCAAGTACAACAAATTTCACTCTCACTAAAGGTAAATGAAGCCAAGATGAATGGCGTGGAAGATAATATGTATGGCATGAAAGTTAAGATGAATGGAATGGAAGCTAATATGGATGGAATGGAAGCTAAGATGAATGGCATGGACGCTAAGATGGAAGCTAACATGAATGGCATGTATCCTAAGATAAATGGAATTGATGATAAGGTGGAAGAATTGAAGATAAATTTGAGTAAGTTGCTACAAGAAATGGTCACTAATGGTGAAAGGGTAGTAAAGGAAACTCATGATGAGAACAAAATAAATGTTAATCATGATTTCATAGACTCTAATGTTGGATTGAAGACCCACCATGTTCCAAAAATCGATATGAGGAAGTTTGATGGCAAGGAACCTGGAACATGGATAATACAGATGGAGTAATTTTTTGATCTCCATAATGTGGAAAACACACAAAAGGTATGTATTGAAAATTTATATTTGGAACCAAATCAATTTGTATGGTATCGATGGCTTTGCTCTCATAAACAAATTATCACTTAGGCAATTTTTACGGAAGAAATGATAGCACCTTATGAGGATACAAAAAGCAACACCTTTTCTAACCAATTGATAAATCTCAAACAAAAGGGTTCAATGATGGAGCACATTGAGGACTTCCAAAAATTGATCATAAGGGTAAAAGATATTCTATAGGAGCATAGAATTGATGTGTTCATAGGGACTTTAAAGGATAATATCCAACATGAGGTTCGCCGTTGGAAACCTGATTCATTGGAGAAGGCATTGAGGTTAGCAAGAAAAATGGAAAGAAAAATTATGGCAACTAGGAAGCCTACCACTCACAACCATAAAGATGGAAGTGTTGTTGCCCCTAGCCTTCCATAACCTACAAGTTTGACACCACAACAATTGGAAGAAAAAACAACAAAAGGGCTTTGTTACAGTTGTGATAGCAAATACACTAAAGGTCATAAGTGTGCTGAGAAGAAATTATTCTACATAGATTATGAAGAGGAGGAAGAAAATGAACAAGAAATGTCAAAAGAAGAGGATGTAGTCCAAGAAAAAACCCTAGATAAAGAAGAAATGAATCCTACCATATCTTGTAATGCATTGGGTGGAATTACCACTCCTCAAACTATCAAGATAGAAGGACATATCAAGAAGAAAAAGGTAATAGTGTTGATTGATTCGGGAAGTACCCATAATTTTATTCATTGTA